>ML821624.1:0-40363 GCA_009831015.1 Picea engelmannii
GGTTCTCATGTCACAATAGTAGCCCTTTCCATGCCTTCCAAATTTTATATCCAACATCTCATATGTATTATACATATACATTCATCATGAGATATCACTGTAATCATTTTCAATCATAAATGTCAATCTATTTTATACAGGAAAACAAAATTTTCCCAAGCATGAGATTTTTGCTCATAATGTTTTTCTCTGTAGTTGTAAATATTAGTCTTCCTTATGGGATTACATTTTTGCCATATTCAATACCATCCTACCTACAATTTTCTCGAACTACATTTAGCCAAAACAATTCATCAATAATTTATTAAATTATAATTCCCAATACTGTTTGATATAAGAAAAATAAAATTTCCAGACATGAGATTCTATTCATAATAATTGGTTCTTGCAGCAATAGGAATTGATATTCTTTGTGGTCTTATAACACTGCCATATCCAAGACCCTTTCTTCCTGCAATTTTAACATTCCTCAGCCAATTTTTTTTTCAATATCTCATGTACAAGATATATATTTTTTCATGGTAACGATTCAAAACAAAATCACAAATTTATTTGAGAATTGTTTACAACTACAATTCAATCACTTCTATTAATCCAACTATCAATTGGAATGAAATCATCATTACATACACATGTACTATCAACCAATATTTTCTTTCTTCTATCCAGAAATATTTTTATCACTCTGTCCCCTCAACGAAGCTTTTCTGTAATTTATCATTATGTAGCTTCTTTAACCTGCAACGTTCTTGTTGTAATATCTAATAGTTCCTGAAGGGTTTTCAACTTCATGAGTTAGCAATACTCACATTATTCCAGCTGTTAGCACAATAATTTCTATGTTATATAATATATACATGCATTCACCTAATGCATTCAATGATTCATGTATTATCACTTGTAACATTTTTAATAGATCCAAAACTGATCTTGGAATTGTAACAACAACAATTAAATCACCTTCAGATAGTATTTATATTAAATACAATGCATCTATCCATGATTATCTATTCTTAGCACCATAGGATTTTCATAATGCAACAATTACTTACTAAATAAAATAACAATCGATGTGCCAATACCCATGGCCACATCTACACAATGCATCCATGCATTGGCTACATAATACCACATAACTATGTCATGAATTACACCACGATGAGTTGGAAGGTATGGCCAACGACTCAACACATCATCCACACACTTCCTACTTCTTTCCTAAATTATTTGGATACCTTCCTTTTCAACCCAAAGACAACACCAAGAATATAATCCTTAAGTTCTCTTCAGTTTCAACAAAGAGGTTGTAGTCCAAACATCAAATATATAGTAGATACCATTGAGCACTCACATAGCTCTATAGCCCTTCCATATCCATCCATATTATGGTCTCACACATGACTAGATCTATGTATATTCAGTGTTATAGAAGGAGTATGTCTCTTGAATTAACCCAGTTATGATCCCATAACCAATCATAACATAATATGCAACCAAAATTTTATCTAATTTCATTTTAGCATCAATAAAATTTACATACTATAGGCCTTTGGCCATTACATATCAATTTAAATATTGAAAATTAACTGAGGGAATTATTAACTCAATCCCCTTCAACATGTATGCATCAACAAAAACTAAATGCATACCTTCTTGGTTGTTATCAACCTACTTGTTGCTATCTGACTAACTTATGTTTGTAGAAGATCACAAACTTCCTCCCTCATCATTCTAATCACCATTCCTTCCAACCTCATGGGTATATACCTAGATGCAAATCATAAGAAACAACAACATCCACATCCTTAACCCTGCTATATCATTTTTCCTGAATACATAATCCATCATTAGTCATATTGAAACATTATTTCATAATAATAGGCTATTCTAAGTTCACAAGCATGTTATATGCATGTCCAAGCATGTGCAATTACACATCCATATGCACCAAGCATTTACTGTTAGCATGCCTACTAATGCATATTCATTTTAATTTCATTGTATGCCTCATGCACTCTAGTGAATTTATGTTTTAATTCACTTATTTATTTATCTATTTATGTTGTAGGTGGTTTTCCTTGAACTCCTTCAGATCCTTGTTTCCTTGTGTGCTTCCATTCTGCTCATCTGCACTATGGTTCCCTGGTCTAAACACTTTCCAGCCAAGTTCCACTTGGCCATTCTGCAATCCAACCGATGTGTTCTATTTTTAGGAGCCTCTCCTAGGTAGTCATATCCAACTTTACCTTTAAGAAACATTCCAGCACCCTGGAATGAAGTAGCTCAAACATTCCATCACTCTACTACAATGTTCTTGAATCAAATACTATTACTCCTAGTTTTCCATTAGGTTACTTCATTAACCTTTCCCTATGAAACCATACCTTTCACACTTAATACCATTCCCAATGGAAGTCCATTTTCACTCAATGAAACTTTTAAAGTGAGAGGGAATTACCAATTCTCTGCATTGGGATCCTTCTTCCACTATGAACTCTGATATCAGGAGTGGATCTCTTTCACACTTAAGCTTTGAAACTGTCTACACCTCTCCCCCTTCAAGGCTAGGCAATCATACTTTTCCTTTTATTCCCATCCATGTCATATTTAACCTACTAGCTTCATATCCTATGTGAGGGTTATTTCTTTTGTGGTACATGCAATTTATTCAGATCCTATAGTTGTTGACTAATACTTTTGTTCCACTATTCTTGAGTTCTTTCTCCACCTTCATTACTTTCTCTGTAGCTCTTGTTTTCCTCATACAACTCCTGTAAGATTTTTCATGCTTCCATGACCCTAACATCTGATCCTAGACTGGAATTGATCTGATTATACATCTCATCCTGAAAAAATGTCCAAGAAATCATCTGGTTAGAATTATACATATCATACAAAATTGTCAATTAAATTTACAGGTACCTTTTCTGTTTAATTCATGAAGACAATTATATCAATATTCATATTATAACAGTCCCCTGTTATTTTCCTCTAAATCCTATGAATCGTCTTTCCAACGACTATATTGTTGCCCCAGTCGGATATCGGAGATGAAAGTTAGGGCTCCATGAAAAACCACTTTCATCCCCCTTAGCTGATACAAAAAATGAAAAAATGCAAAGGCGATTCCTTCAAACCAAGTTCCACGTGATCATGGATCGAAACCGTGGGATTAATCACCCTTTAGCGCCCCACTCTGTTTTTTTCTAAACATGATCTTGCACGAACACCAAGTCTAAGGGATAGTTTACTTCCAAGCCCTTTTTACCTTATCATGGGACCTACGTTGGGATCAAGTACTCCGGACTTCGACCTTCGGATTTTCCCCCCTGTCAACTTTTGTTTTCCCCCAGAGTTACACTTCGTCGAATCCTTTAATAACTCCACTAGAAAAATCAAACATTCGATATTTAAGCTCCCATCGAAAGGACGGTCCCGCCCCCATCTGGAGGCTTCAACTAGATTGACAGTTGCGACTTAATCACGAGTTGAGACAAAAGAATGTCAACCAATTCAAAAATTTGACGCTTCGGGGCTCTGGGATATTTCCATTCCTAAGTCTTCCACTTCCATGGAGTGACAATCCTCCGAATTACTTACCTCTACTCCCTCTTCTTGATCCAATGGTAGAGAGAGGTCCCAAAGGGATCTCAGATCGACAATCTACGTGCCTCTGCGACTTCGGGCTTCGACATTTTTAACTGATAGAAACTTAGACACCCCCAAAGTCAGATACTCCTTGAGAGGACACGACATACTGATGTCACCTAGGGTGACTTGGAACTATGGCACGCGTTCCATGTGTCACTAAAAAATGAACAGATTGAGGTCCAAAATGTACTAAAATCGGGTGACACGTGCCCCCCCACATCATCAATCAAATCTGGGACTACGAGACTCTTGGCTTCATAAGTTTCTTGAGTCCAATGCATGCTATCCCCTAGATAGCCAAACACCGAAATAAATCAACGACTCACAGTCCTCCCACAACCATCAGCTGTGATTAACTATGGGCTTTGGGATTTGGGGATTCTCACTCCAGACGACCCCCATACTCATGAACTACCAAAATACGAAGTGGTGAGGTTCAAAATCTCCGAAAAATTCACTACCCTTCTACCATTGCTATATCCAACAGCCCACAACACTCCCAAAGTCCTTCCCTCGATCTAACGGTCGACGAGAATTCCTAGACTTCGGTGCTCTGGGGCTTTGGGTTGTAGCAGTTCAACAAGGTTTAAAACTCCCAAAGCGGTCAACGCAGGGTGACGAAGATCGACGACAGAGATTACCCTCCACCTCCTATCAGATCAAATGGCTGACGAGACTTCGCGACTCCAACCTTCAACAATTTAGGCTTTGCCTACCTTCCAATATCACTGAAGAGGTGAAGTTCTGAAGTCTTACCTTTCACACCTGGCCTCAATCGATGGATGACAATCAAAAATCTAGATTTGACAGCTAGGACTTAACCTTACCCCAACCTCTGGTTTCTCCTTCATCAAACAACCCTTCTTCACCTGCCCTTCGATCCAACGATCCAGATCTCTCTTGATCCCATAGTGGTGATCACTCCCAAGTTTGAAAGGGAAGGTCATGATCCTTTGATCCCTTACAAAGGATATTTGACGTTCTAGCTTCTGTGTGGACTCTGCAAGGACATTCCTCTTGATATTTTCGACTTTAAGGTCATAAATTGATCTCAAACATGAGAATTTGACCAAGAGATCCGGACCATACTGGCCCAGTGTTTCAACCAGTAACTCTGATACCATTTTGTAACATACCCAACCACCCATAGGCTGGGCCACGCCACTTAATCCAACTGCAACACACCCAACCACCCACACGCGAGGCACGCTGTAGTCCATGGAATCACTTCACAATGACTTATCTCAATTCGAATCACTTCTAAGTTAATTAAGAGGCATGAAAATCACATGCATAAGACAAGATCCATGCTACAACATAAAAGGAATAAACAACGTGCCATGCATAGTAAATAACTAGCAGACACACACATTATAAATACATATCTCAGAGATAATTAAATACACAATGGAATATACATCATACAGAAAACACATGACATACAACACTTATCTTTTGAAGTAAGGATTCACAACTAGATTCAGACCAAGGACGTTCCTCCCAACCATAGACACTGCTATTCGTTTACTCTCAAAAATAGGTCACCCCCGAGCCAGGGATATGAATCCACAAGGACGATTCCTAGGTGAAATCTAAAAACACACAACAGTTGGCTAACTAGCTCCAAGGTTTCCCAAACTCACTACAAATCTGAATTTTCATCTCTCTTTTCCCCACAGCCTACAAAACCCAAAGAAATGAACACCTTTCTCTGCCATGCAGTCCCTCAGGCTGCCCCACTTCTCTCCAGGGATCCAGTGCTACTGGTCAGAAAATATCCCTAATGGAAACTCCAAGGATTCTCAGCTGTGGATAGTTTTATCCAAACTTCCATCAAGCTCATGCACACGGGCATCCATTCCCTCATGAAATAATCAGTAAATTATATTATACCCATTTAGAAATGGTTCTCCTCTTCCAACCATTCGTTTCCATGCTCAGCCCAAGAACACACTAAATATCCAAAACGAGTGAGGAAAAAGGAAGGAGAATAATAAGAAGAACAAGAACCAGGGAGAAGAAGACCCCCAAAATAGCCCCCAAGGGATGTTTATATAATTACATGAAGACAAGAGCCACATGGCCTCCCTCCCAAGAAGCTCATGTAACCCATTTTCTCCATAAAATCAATCACGGTTAAATAAAATAATAATAAAAAGACTTATCCCCTCAATCCCCTCTCTAATGGAATTATATCCCCCTATCTCTTTTGTCCTTGTCCATCTTGCATCCAACGGTGTATTTTATTAATGTATATGAAGTATTACATTTCCTAGGCACTCTGGCCCCTTTTCAAATTTACTGGCTCACCAGCCTAAGTCACAATTACATAATACATTCTTAGTTCATAAGGGTTAAAACCAGGATGTTAAAGGAGCCCTGGTGAGCTTTGAAGTTATTTGAATGATAATCTTAGTTGACGAGAATAATATCTTTGTGTATTGTGGTTGAGATTTTTGGTTTCCATTATTGCTTCCACTATCTTTATTTGAGTTGAATATTCCAACATCGTATCTTGTTTTATGAGCTTCTAATTTCAATTACAACAAGGAAATCACAAAATAACAAGATACGTAGGTGTCAGAGTAAGGATTTCAACATGTTATTAGAGCATTCTCTCTGATAGGAAGCCAAATATTAGATCCATATCCGTTGATATAAGATCTATCAGTTCTGCAAGGAGATCTTAGCAGATCCATAACAGACAGGTAGGAATCAAAGGAAAAATTTCATGGGAATGTAATACTGAGGCATAACTAGGGTTTTTCATTCATATGGAGTTGTACGCAAGTTGTAGAAGAAATAGTCATGTACATACATGAGTGTCTTTGGATACAATCATGTATATGTCATTTGTAGTAAGCATAGGTGCGCACTGTTGAGAACTCAACACACCCTAAAAAGCATATGTCAATTTTCTACTTTTTGGGTACCACTTGATCTTTGCACTATCTGATTCAATTTAATTTTTTGTGAAAATGTTTTTCCTTTTGCTTATTATTATGAATCTCATCATCTTTTCAGGCTATTTTCGAACCTTTGAAACCCCATTCCTTGAAAAATCATTAACACCTAAAGAAAGAAGAAAAAGGACAAAACACTTTGCGCAAATGTTTCATAAAAAGATATCTCTGATATCCGACTTCTCTTCGGCATCGGTAAAAGATGAGGGAAATAGTCGTTAATCAAGAACAAAAATATATATCCGACAGTCGATACCTGACGTGCCTATCGGAATCAGGGAAGACCTAAGAGGATCGTGACAAAATATGTGAGCACGCTAAAGAATTTCCGTGAACGTCGATCCCTGATGCACTTCGGCATCGAGAATTTTTCGAGGAAGCTAATCAATAGAGAAATATGTGATGGGTATTGCCGATCGTCGATCCCAGATACTTTTTGTCATTGACACTTTAAGGTATGTTTTAAACCAAATGAATTAATGAAAAACCCCGACTCCGATTAATACACACGGATTAGGCCACGTGTCTCGGCCAGATTGGAGAAACCATACGGTCTAGTTTTACCTCAAGCCATTCTTGATTCCCTAGGTCCAAGTCACACCTTCGAGTCAGTTTTTCCACGTCAGTGTTGTACGATGAGATTGATCGGTGTCAGATCTTTTGTGAGGCCTTTCGACAAAAAAGTTCATGGCGCATCCCCGATCCCTGATCCACCTACTGATAAAGAGACACGATGGGACGTTTTAGCACTATATACTATTAGATTCAGAGAATTTAACAGACTAATTAATACCAAATCCTGAATTAGTTGCTACCTCATTTTCCAATCAACATGACCGTTTGAAATCACCGATAGACCTCATCACCCCCGCGCCTCCGCCGTCAACTCACGATGAATTTAAGTTACAAATATTTGGTGATAGATTTGTTCTAAATTGCACTCATCACCCGAATTCAATGGTTGATGCGACACGATAAGTTCGTCACTGGTTTAAATCCTCTTGATCTGTGGTAAGAGGAATCATTCTGCACGTTAAGAAATTCAGAGCATCTGGATAAATGAGATGAGAAATTTGAGAGATGCAAAGATACCGTGAGTATCAAATAACCAGGTTTAGCAAGCTTTACGGGTATGTGCCAAGTCTGTGATTTTACATGTTTACCCTTCATATATATTTTTTATCCAGTGTCACTCTATACACAGTCTCTAAAGATTTATTTTGGTTGTAGAAAACAATGCCTCCAAGAAAGCGACCACTAGATGATCACCGAGGGCACCGAAGATGAAAGAACCAGAATTAGGTGAAGGCTCCTCTCGAGGGGTCACGAGACAATTAGAATTTACGCAAAGACCAAAGACAATCATCAAAACATCGACAAATAAAGCTTTCATTCAGCCTCCAGCCTTTGGATATACAGAGGCAAGCACAGGTTCCAAGACGATACTCCCACATTGGGGAGAACTCTTTAAGAAAATAAGCGGGGAGGAATAACCAGAATACATCCCACATAGTGATCCTAATGTCAGAGCACTCAACAATGAAGTGTTCCTGAACATCCAATGGTCATAATTGCATGTGGTGGCTAACACAACCCCTGTTTTTCCCTGTGTCGAACTCCTGAAGTGGCTCATTGACCACATGGACACACAAAAATGTTTGATCAATGAAAACAATGGCAGGTGAGTCGGAGTGTTCCTTCCAGTGGAGGTCTAGAAGTATTAATATATTAGAGACCCTAAGGAGCCACTAAACACTGGTTTCGTCATAAAATTGTACGAGCGCCATGACACCAGCCGGGTAATGGCCTCATGGTGGAGTGAATATAAGAAATACACCAACCGGAGCACCGAATGATACCAAACTGCCAACTTAAGGGAGACATACATTTACCTGATGGATCTAATATGCCGATTGTATGGGGAGAAATACTGCTCTAGATTTTCAAAGGCATGGATGCCTCTAGATTATACAGTGGCCATTTCTAGGAGTGGCTTCAACTGGGGAGCCATCATTTCCAAGAAGCTGAGCATCTGCATACAATAGGATCAGATGCCAAAGGAAGGAGAGACACCAGGTTTCTACATGGCTTCATATTTACTTGATGTCATGTGTGCCAGAAACATTTTCGCAGGCATGAACCTGAGCTGGCACATCGTAGAACTCCTGGTCCACATATATTTTAGCATCTTATGGGAAAAGAGGTACAAAAAATCTTACTCCCTCATATGCGATGAATTCATCGCACGATTTTTTTTTATTCTTTTCAAGAAAGAATGCCCAAGACTATCTAATGCAGCCAAAAAGATGATATCAAAGGTCGGCCACTAGTACTTGGAGGAGCGTGATACCCACATCAGGGTGTTTAGGGCCACCATAGCACCTCATCTCGTGCCAGCGCATGTCCCTGACTGACTTGTAGTGGGAGAGATATGCTACCAAACCATCCTACAAGGCTGCAATGCCACCCTGGTCAAGGATAAAAAGCAGGCGTTTATACCTTATGGATTCCATGTAGGCTTCTAATTGGTGAAGGACACTGCTCAAGCCAAGCAATAAGGGATAATCCAATTGGATTTCAGATTCTAGAATGATCGATTCCACAAGCATGACCCCAAGGGTCTAGTCTTGAAACATGCTTCTCAAGTGTCGTCTTGTTGGCCATACACCCATGAAAAATTCGAGGATGAAATATTCACAGAAAATTTCCAAGATTGGGACGAGGTGGTGGTAAGGATGGCCGACCCCAAAATGACCAGGTTCAGAGCCATGTGCTTAGATGAACAGGTGACAACCTTAGATAAATCGGCTCAAGAGGCCCTTAGGGCCAGGGAAGCCATGATAGCAGCAAAAGAAGCAGAATCCCCCCTGGTATCCCCGGCGCAAGACAAAGGTTTCCCTATGACTCAGGACTCGTAGAAGAGGGGGTTTCTCATGATAGAACAGGTGTAGCGAATAATTGATCAACTGCAAGATGACCTAGACCTCACAAGAATGACAGGGTCTCCTACCAATAACCCATATAGAAGCTAGATGGGCTCAACTGACCCTGAATTAATGTACATTGATGAACTCGCCAGGTTAGATGAACCTGAATTCACAACGCCACCGGTTGGATCACCAACAGGTGTTTAGACTTAACCAGAGATAGTTGGAACATCAGGGAGAGCAAGTGCGCCAAACCCATTGAGCAAATTGATAAACATATATGATGATGAAGAGAGCCTAGAGATATCACTAGGGACCCCCATACGGATCGTAGAGGAAAAGGAGCCAGAGAAGAGATCTTCCCCAGCTCCCGACGCTCAAATTTAGGGTCTTCCATAGAATGAAAAAGAAATCGAGAGTGTCTTAGAAACTGAGCTACCCAATGCACCAGAGACCCAAGACGATAGTCCAAAGGATGAGCTAGAGACGGTCGAAAAAAAGGGAGAAGCACCACGACAAGAGATCAATGTCTCAATGACCGATAATCAAGTAAGTACCGTGCCTACCCTTGACACCTCAATTTCAATCGGTACTCAAATTACCGATGAGCGACAAACAAAAGCCAAGCCTCCAGAACATAGGGAAGAACTTCAAGAACCCAGTCTTGAACAAATATATACCATCGGGAGCCTAGAAAATATACTCACTTGGGGAGATCAACAAATCGTCGAGCCCTGGATGAAGTCACTGACATACATGCCATCTCTTATGACCGGAAAAGGAAGGCTATTGTGTAGAGGACCACCAAGAAAAGAAGGATCACTCTAGATTGCTCCATCCTCATCACCATAGAGGAAAATTTGATCAAAACAGAGCATGCCAAAACGTCTGAACTTATCAGCAAAGGGATGGAAATCATAGATGCCACCCTGGATAGAGGAAAAAGAGATGAAGAGGAGCTGGATGATGCTTTGAAATAATTGAAACATTTGCACCACTTGGAGAAATATTACCAAGACACCACACAGGCCACGATGTACCTAAGGAGAAAATTCAAGGAGGCCTACAAGATAGATTCCCGTATGCCAAGACCTACGAGGATCTATTCATCAAGTGGTCAGAGTACAAGAAGAGTCACCCACTTAAGTGATATCTTGAGATGACTCTTAGAAAAACTGATAGAAGAAAGTGGCATGTGGTGAGTTTTGTTTTACTTATTTTCACTTTGATAGTTATTTTTAGTTAATAGTATGTTATAAATAGGAGGATCGAACTATTAGAAAAGGTCGATGGTTGTTGCAAAGACCCTCATTTTTTGGTTTTGTAAAGAACTATTTCGGAGCTGCCTTTAATTGAGAAGTCCTGTTTAGGACCTGAGACAAGTTGTGTTTTTTTCATCAAAAGCATGTATGATTGGATGTGGAGAAGAATTGTTTCTTATTTCATCTCATGAATGGATGCTGTAACGAGTAAGAGCTACTAAATCTGTTGATAAGTTATTTGATTGAATGTTTTACAGTTCTTTTCTTTAATGATGAAGATAAATCATTGTGTTATTATGTGATTGATGATTAGAGTTAAGTAAATTATTTTACTTTCCATCATTTATCGCATGCATGTTTTCTTCTGATAAATCATGTCTCAGTTAGTAATTGAATACCCATACGTTTAATGTATTAGTACTAGGCTTGTGGTAGACGATCATTGTCTGCATGCTAGAGTGAAAGGGTTATCCCAAGCTTAACCTCTTCTCCAGTAGTTAAGTTTGTTCCCACTTTATCACCTAGTTGGTTTATACCGACTTTTATCTTGTAGCAGTCCCGCCTATAAGAGAAAATACAAAAAAGAGAACGTTCGAATAGAAGGATAAACCTTCAGAAGAAAACGTAAATCCCATCGATTAATTGGCTGGATCACAAGATCTGGAGAACCCTTCCACTATCAAATGCTGTAGAGTCTAATTGGGCCTCGATGGCGGGTTTGGTTCCTTCTGTTGTGTTAAATGGATTTAGGACCCCTCAACAGAATTGGTGTTAGAAGGAGGGTCTATAGAATAAATGGCTGAATATATATTTCACATGATATTTTAGACAGCCTGTAGATTCAAAACAATCCACATGCATGGATATTCATTCCCAAGACATCCCACACACAATAAGTACTCCCAAAACGAGTAACTCACCCCAACACGAGGAAGAACATCTGTTCCCTGATATACTTTACGCTCTTCCTCATGAGGAATTGAAACAATTTAGAAGAATCACAAGAGCTTACACCCGACAAATCAGTTCATTTCCCATAGCCCCGTTGCTTCTTCGAAGAAAACAAATAAGTAGACCGGTGGTCGAGTCCCTGTTGACGGGCGAAATTGACCGCTCGTCAACTGGAGGGGTGGATCCGGTCCAGGGTTGTCTAAATAACCCAAGCCATTTGGAATGATCCACTCCGACGGGTTTAGCGGCTCCGTTGGCCGATCTAAGTCCTAGGAAAGTGAAAGAAAAACTAAACTAAAGAAACTGATCTAAGTGAAAAAAAACTAACTACAACAAACTATATACAATTCTAAAATATATACACAGTTCACTAACTAATATTACAAAACAATCATTCTACTTGTTATATGTTTATCTATCAACAAAGCTAAATCTCAATTATATATGTGCAGTATTTATAGAATACAAATTTTGATCTAAATTTGCAAAAATCATTCGTAAATTGTCTTATGACAACGAAGCTATTATTTTTGGACTTTTATAACTTTTCTGTGAAAGAAGTGAAATAAAAACTAACTAAGCTAAGCAATTAAGATAAAAATCTATACTATATATCTATCTAAACTACTGAGAATTCTCGAATTTATTTAACTATTAAATTGCAAATAACAAATTGACCTGAAGTAACGCTTCTGGTTTGTCCTGTTCACAACACTCGATTTAGCTGTTTGATGGGAGAAATCCGCACCAGATTTACCCACAAGCTTCTTGTAAACAGGAAGCAACAATTCTCTTTGAATACAAATGACAGAACAAACAAGACATAAAATAACAACAATCTTATAGTTTACAGATCATCACATTTAGATAAATCCTAGTGCGAAGATCTGTACATAACTGTTCACTTAACAACGAAGATAAACCTTCTTCTCATTAAATTGAAACATGGTAATTGCTGTGAGTAAAATGAGATACATCAAATATGGATGGAATTTAAATCATAATGCATCAATGTGTAACAAATCTTGATATCTAAAGTAGTCAATAATTCGATTACAAATTAAAATTCACAGAAACTTGAACAAAAGTAAGATAAATTGAAGCTAAAGCCATACAACAGATCCACTTCTATTCGAGTCTGTATCATCATAAGTCCATAGTCTTTGTTCTCCCAACAGTGATGGGTTGTTTACAAAAAATAATGAGTATATGAAGGCCACAGGGTAAAACATCCCTGTGGAAAGTATCAAAACTGTTCACAAAAAATATGGGAACAATCTCCCAGATTCCTATTTCTGCCTAAGACTAACAACTTAAACCAAAACTATGTAACAAAAGCATGTTCTAAGCTGCCACAACAGATCCAATTCCCATTGAAATTCGTGTGTAGCTGTAGATGGGCAAGAGTAAACAATTTTAGATAATGTTTTAATTGTAAAATCAACAAAAATCCAAATTTTATGACTAGCTACAGAATCTCACGATTCTGTAGCTGGTCATATTTATAAACAAACTCATTTTAAATGAATCCAAATGATAACAAGAATTTATGTGGTCAATCAAACAGAGCCTTTATTACCAATTCAAAACAAGCAAATCATTCTTGGTAAAACAAACCAAATCTTTCATGCCAATTCGAAACAAACGAAATTGTATTGAATTAATCGAATGATAACAGGAATATGTGCGATCTATGAAACAATTCTTTTGTTACTAATTAAAAATGAATACAATCGTTTATGCTAATTAAAGGACAAAAAAATCATGTTAAATCGGTTCAATCCAAACAAAACTTTATTAGATTTAGCAAACAAATGAACGCAAACACAATCGGCTATGCTAATTCAAAACAAAATCTTTTATGCCAATTCAAAAATAACAGAATCATTTTTGAATCAATTCAAACAAAACAGAGCTACTTCAAACCAAATCATTCAAAAATTGAAGTTTGAAATAACATACCTTGGCTGTAGTGATACGATTCGGTTAGGATAACTTTGAGTTAACAAAGGCAGTAGCTGCCTCAACATTTCTGAACACGATAGAACCCATGGTCTTTTGCTTCTTATCGTAAGCTTGCAGCCTATCATTTTCCTTAGACAACACAGTCACCCGGTCCTCTAAGGAATTAATTTTGGATTGCAACAGAGGGACATCTGTGTAGTATTGTTCCAGCCAAGAGTTGCACTGAGTGCACTGTGGTTGATCTGGCCGAGTCACTACAGGTGAGGGTTCTTTTAAATTACCAGGGGTTCCACTGTCAAGCTTAATTCCGGTGAAGTTAGGGTCATCCTTAAGGCATGGTGGAAGGTTGGACACGTAGTCATAGGGTTAAATAGAACAGAGGCCATGAGAGTAAGGGTATTCCTCGGTCAAAAAACGTTCAATCTCAGAGTCCGAATCTTCTCTCAAAACAATAGGCTTCTGGTCTGTGTTTTGTTTGGGCTTGTTCCGAGCACACCTAGATACCCATCGTGCAGCTTTCTTTCCCCTGCTATTGACATTTGTATTACCCTTCCCATTTTTTCTTGCAGGCTTCTTAACATTGTCCTTCGAACATGAATTAGGCATGGCATTGGGTAGGTCAGCGTTGGGGTAGGTCGAGGGTTTGACAACGGGTAGGAGGGTAGGAGGTGACACGGCAGGCCCAACAAGGGTTTCAGTGACCACGGTCTTGTCCACTTGAACATATTCAGGAGTAGCAAAGCCATTCCTTGATAGGAAAGCTTGCCAATAGTCACCATTCAGCCTCAAATGATGGACAATAACGATTTTGATCAAACAATGATGGAAAAGGCTGGAATCATCCTTTTCTGTCTTGAATCATTTTAACATTTTATACAGACTCCGTAGGAGGTAGTGAGGCATATTCACAGGGAAATCCATGAAATTCATAAGCAACTGGAGATGGTAAAGAAAGAATAAACCATAACGACCTTCGCAAGTCACGAATTGCTTAACAATGGCCAATAAATCATGCCATCGAGACTTAAGGGCAGTGACTGGCATACCTCTGTCACAACTGACAATTTTCCTCGATGTAAATAGGAGCGACCATGACACTTCATCCACCTTCGAATTCTTAAACCACCTCTTCCCTTTAGCTAGTAAACCTGTGGCTGAAATGAGGAATTCTTCGTTCAATTCAAGTTGAATGTCTCCAACCTTGGCCCTACATCCATCGAATGTGAGGGAGAACTGTTGAGCGACCGCGAGGTTGAAACCCTCGAATTTTTGGATGAACATTAACCAGCCATTACGCTCCAAGTCCTCATGAGCATTATCAAATAAAAGCAGCGTTTGGACGCGATTAGGTTCTATGCGCACTACAGGGGCCATAGGAGAGAGCACACAGTCGGGGTAAATGGTGAAGGGGCTGGACAAGGTAGACACAGGACCAAATTCTCACAGGTTTCCCCAAAACAAACAGAGGTAGCCCGAGATACAAGGAAAACATTAATTCCTATACGTGCGTGGGTGGTGGAGTGAAATAAAACCATGCGAAACAGTCATTTCGACATGTACAATCGATGGTGCTTTGGTGATTCAAATCATTATTGGTGTATGTCAAAAACAATGTAAACGACATGCCAAACAAATAACCATTGAAAACCATGACAAGTCGATCCAACTATTTGATCATAAAATAGCATTTGTATGATTTAAAACAAAACAACATTTGGAATATAGCACCAAGGATTTGATCATAAAATGTATGCATTGTATGAAACCATTGCACCAAGGATTTATCAAAGACACCAAAAATCATTGCATCATGAATTTATAAATTGAAACCATGCCAAACAAAAATAGAATGTGAATAAAGGTTTGGTGTTTTGACACATGTATGACCATTAAAGGTGAAATGACCACAACAACAAGGGTATTCATAACAATCAAAGGATGAATTTAATGCGATCGACATGACTTCCAACTCAAGATTTTCATGCTTGCAGTCGTGAAAATGAAAGCGGAAGGCAGACATGCGAATAGTGCAAGAGAATAGTGTCGTTTTGTTTTCAAGAATTACGACAAGTACTTAGGGTTCAAAACCCTTGTGTAGGCAGCTTATAAGGAAAAGATAAAAATGCAAAATGGCTGCCAACAATGGCGACAAACTGGTAGAAGCGGTTATCTCTGCCAAAAGAACAAATCCAGATAATGATAATGAGAATAATTCTAACTCAAAAAAAACTAGAATTTTTTTTAAACATCATCATTAATCAAAGATTCCAGCTGCGCTAAAAAGATGAAAATTGATAACAATCTTAAGACAAGCAAGTCATGATATTAAAGATAAATCTCCAATACTGTTGACAGAGCCACTTCTGCCAACAGACATCCATAGCCTCGACAGGGTTTCCATTTAATCCACTCTGACATCCGTATCCTGCCAAGAAGTTCCAGATCATAATAAAGGACATTTTAAGGTCAAGAGATTCCATATTTGCGAATTTTCATATACTCGACATTGCTTCACTGCCAGCGGGCCTATTCAGTAACCGACGAAGTTGTCTTGGCGTCATGCATGCATTTACCCGCTGCTTGTAGACCTGTTCAACATCCCAACAGGTTTACAAGCACTTCCCACAACTCTTTTATGATTTATTAAAGATATATAATCGAGCGGGGTGATGCTGAAAATTATGATATTTCAGACATATTTTTTCAGACCTTGAAAGAATTTTTTAAAACTGTCCTTCATTAAGATTCATAGATGGTTTGTTTACAAAACCGACCTTCTAAGGCAGGGAGACATCTTCTGATTCATTCCCTTAAGGAACGGGGAAAACGTAAGAAGATAATGGATGATCGTGACAGGCTTTACTTACAGATTGAAATCAATAAACTTCTTTCAAACAACAGTATTTTCTCAATCATGGCTGTAAATTTCAGAAGTACATTATACTTGATGTTTAGACAATTTTTCAGCAGTCATTTCAGATAAAGAGTTTTCTGTTTTCTTTTTCTGAACAGTTCTAAATGCAGGTATGTGTATTTCCAAAAAGCAAAAACTGATAAGTGTAAGGAAAAATCAAAACCAAAACAACAAAAGAAAAGCAAACAAAAGAAAAATATTTAAACAGTATACACAGGGTTGTCATCAAGCGAAATATCTTTTTAGAGCTTGGCCATTCACTGGATAGGTGTCTGGATGTCCCTCTAGATTCTGTAATCGGAAAGAGATGGGACCCAATTTCTCAGCAATTAAAAACGGTCCTAGCCATAAGTCCTGAAACTTCGTATGCTCTCCCTTTCCCTCATGCGGTTTGTCCCATTTCAAGACAAGGTCACCTACTTCGAAGTTCCTATCAGAGGTAGAGTTGGAATCAAACCATATTTTGACCATTAATTGATGTTGATATAACTTATGTTTTGCTTCAGCTCTTACCTCTTCTAGTTTTATTAAAGCGTTAATTCGATTCTCTAAAGGGGAACAGTCTTCTTCTTGTATTTTCTGTGATAGCTGCAATGAGGGAAGAAGAATATGTGGTGGTAGAATTGCTTCTCTGCCATAGATGAGAAAGAAGGGAGAGTTACCTACAACAGTTTTTGGTGTTACTCTATCAGCCCAGATTGCGTTTAACAGTGCATTGTGCCAATTTTTGTGATTTTCAGATACCATTCTCTTGATGATTTTAATCAGATTCTTATTTGTTGATTCTGCCAATCCATTGCCCCAGGGGTAGTAGCTGATATAATACTTCAATTTAATTCCTTTTTCTAGAGAGAACTCGCTCATCTCAAGAGATGAAAAATAAGAAGCGTTATCGAATACTAAACAGTCAGGGATACCAAAACGAGTAATAATATTTGAATTTAAAAAGACAATTACCTGACTGGTATTCACAGTTCTTAATGCGGTAGCTTCAGACCACCTGGTGAAGTAATCTGTAGCTGTTATGATAAAATTATGCTGCTGTGAGGATGGCGGATTGATTGGACCTATAATATCAAGACCCCACTGCTGAAAAGGGGAGTCTACTGAAACAGGCTGCAAAGGAAAGGCTGGTTTCTGTATCCGCCCAGATGCTTTTTGACAAATAATACACTTGCGACACAAGGCATGAGCATCTCTAAAAAGTGTGGGCCAGTAATAATTAGCTCTTAAAACTTTATGGGCAGTGGTGTCCCCACCAAAATGCCCATTAGCTTCTCCTGCGTGCAATTCTAGTAAGACCTTTTCTGCTTCATCTTTCTCAAGACAACGCATTAGTACTCCATCAAAATTTTGACGAAACAGAATACCATTAATCAACTGAAAGGAGGCAGATTTTAATCTTAACACTCTTATTTTAGTGGGATCCAGGTGATGAGGGGCTGACCCATGTTCAAGATAGAATTTTATATTGTCATATCAGGGACTGACGGAGTTTTGTGCACAGCAGATTAAATTTTGATTGTGCTGTCCTGGGTTTGACATATCGTTTTCTTCTTGCGGTCCTGCTGCTGAGTCAGAAACTAACTTGCATAACCCTTGGCCTCTCACTATTTGAGCTGGGGTGATTTCTATGTCATACTCTTGCAAGGAGGTAACCCAGTTCGCCCTCTTTTCGCCTAGTTCTTTCCGTACTAACAAATTTCTGACGGCTGGGTAAGGGACAATAATTTTTGTCCTAGATTTCAAAAGATAAGATCGGAAGTGCTTGACTTCTTTAAAAACAATGTAGGCTTGCTGATCTACTGCTGGGTAATTAAGTTCTGCACCTTTGAAAGCAGATCTCATAAAGGCAATTGGGACTTCGTTGTTTTTAGCGTTCTTTTGAGTTAGGACAACAACGTAGGAGCGGTCAGAGGCAAAAGTGTAGAGTGTGAAGTCTTGCGAAAAGTCGGGGCTCATGAGAGAAGGAGCGTCTATTATGGACTTTTTTATCGAATTAAAATCTTGGTTTTCTAGGGGTTCCCAATGATATTGTACGTCTTTCTTAATTAAATTTTGTAAAGGTCTCACCATTTCAGAAAAACTGGGGATGAATCTCCTGACAAAGTTTATCTGGCCTAAGAAAGACTGCATAGACTTTTTGGATGAGGGAGGGGGAAGTTTTGAGATGACTTGAGTCCTTTCAGGGTCGATAATCATCCCTTTGCTTGACACAATAAATCCTAAGAGTTTACCTTGTTCTACTGCGAAGATAGATTTTTTAGGATTCAAGAAAATGTCATACTTACGACATTGCTGTAGAACGGCTCTTAAATGAGCTGGATGATCAGTTTTGTTTTTGGAAAATACAGTAACATCATCTAAGTAAACTACGGTGGATTGATTGATTAAGCCTTGAAAATCGATGTCCATCGCTCTCTGGAAAGTGGCACCGGCATTAATGAGTCCAAAGAGCATTTTCCTATAAGCGTAGGTGCCCCATGGAGTGTGGAAGGTAGTTTTAAGTTGGTCTGGAGGAGACATTAGGACTTGGTTGTACCCTGAAAAACCATCCAGCAAGGATAGTCTTTCAGAACCAGATACCTGTTGAAGGATCTGTTCCATGGGTGGGACAGGGTAGTTGTCTTTATCAGACGCTCGATTAAGGTTTTGGAAATCAACGCATAGTCAGATTTCCCCACTCTTTTTCTAGACAGGGACAAGGTTAGAAACCCATTGCGTGTGCCTAACTGGGAAAATTATCTTAGCATTCAGGAGTTTATTTAATTCTTTTTTGACGGTCGGCTCGAGCTTAGGGTGCATTTTTTTTAACTTTTGTTGAAACGACAAGGTTTGGGGTTTCATAGGAATGATGTGTTGTATGATGTTAGGGTCAAAAGTTTTAAGGTCATCATACATCCATGCAAAAACATCTTTGAATTCCTTAAACAATTTAACAAATGCGTTTTTTTCTTGTTCAGAAAACCCCACCCCTAAATTAATGCACTGTGGATTGTCATTAGTTCCCAAGTTTATTTTTTCATATGATAACGAGGAACTATTGGTTTTACAGTTGACCGATTTTTGAAATTATCTTGAAAATCGTAAAATTTTTCTAATCTAACTACAGATTTAGGGATCGAATTTACCATGTCCGATGAAGATTCAGGAGATCTCAGATCTGGTATTACCATGAAATCGCGCAGATTGTCGTCATGAGTGCATTCATCGATCACCGCGCCTTGGAACGTTTCTTCCATATGTAGGAAACTAATAATTTGTTGATCGTCGTCGAAGACTCTCCAATTCGTGATGTTGTCAGGAACGGATGGCCTGAACAACAGTTCGACGGAGAATGCGTTCGGGGACAATCCTTCTACAGGAAAGAGTTTGGAAGCTACGTTAGCTAATAAATCAGCTTCAGAATTATTCAATCTAGGAATAGAATTTATATTGAAAGCAGAAAACTTATTCATTAAATTCCATACCTCGGATTGGTAGCTTTTAATATGTGGAGACAGACAGTGGATAGAATCTCTTACCTGTCTAACCACGATTTCCGAATATCCAAAGACAGTCAAATTTTGAATGTTCATATCTAATGCTTTTCTGAGACCCTGTAATAAAGCCTCATATTTTGCTGTGTTATTAGTACATTCAAATTCTAACCTACATGCAATCAGGGTTTTGTTACCTGCTGGATCGATAATAATGCAGTATGCACCAACTCCTTCTTTGGACTTTGACCCATCAAAGTAAAGAGACCATATTTGATTTTTATCGGGTGCATGAGATCATTGTGTAGAAACTGCTGGCTACACATATGCTACAATCTCATACTGCTGTTCTAGATCAATGATAGTTGAAGTCTCGGCTATGAAATTGATGAAAAAGGTATCCATCCCTTGTATTTCGGGTGAATCGGCAGAAGGTGTAAATGGTTCATTGGGATCATTTAAATCCGTGACTGTGAGCTTTAGGTAGCGTTCACGATTTACCTTGATCTTCTTGGGTTTGTTGTTCTCGAGCAGCCACAGGTGAGACCAATCTGTCGCGAAATAGCCATGTAGCTGCTCTGACCAGTCCCTGCTTAAAAACATACCATACACTTCTGGAATATCCACAACAATAATATCAATTACTTGATGAACTTTAGGGTTAGATGATAATCTTATAATTACATTCCTTAATTCGCCTATAACTTTAACACTAGTTCAATCAAGTTGGATGATTTTTAAGGTGGATGGTTCAACTTCAGCATTAATCTTCTGACATACAGACCATGGTATTACATTGGATGACGCTCCTGAATCTACCATACAATTGTGCACGTTTCTATTAAAGATTTCGAAAGTTAACAAAAATGGAGGTACATTTCTGCGAGTACTAATGGTGGAAGCTTGTGGCTTTTTACTCGCATCCTCTAAGGCTAATTTATCTACATTTGTTACATTATTTATAGGAAGGCTTCCGTTCTCGTGAGGATCAGAATTATTATTAGTGGAAGTCTTTTGAGGAACTTTGTTCTGAACAACCTTGTTACTGCTTGAACTACCGTTTTTGCTGTTCTCTGTGGTATTCTGTAACATTTTTTGTAGCAGAAACAAAAATTTCAGTAATTCATAAACAGAAATGTTAGCTCTTAACTTTTTTAGATCTTCAACTAAATCATAATCTAAGTTGGGGTTTACATGACTCTGTTTAGTCTTAGCTGGTTTAGATTGTTTTGGGCGCAAAGTCGTAGTGTTTTCGGGAGAAGGTTTGTTTGTTGTCTTACTCCTAGTATTGTAGGGATGTACTGTCTCGAAATTAGCTTGAAAAATGCTATCCGAGAAGTGTCCAAAAATGTTCGGAGAAGATTCTTCTTCTTCAACTGTCTCTTGTTCAACTACTTCCTCAGGGATCTCAGGGGGCATCAAATTATCTTGGGCTTCTAGAATTGTTTGAAGGGCGAATTGCAGACTTTCTAGATTTAGGCCCTCGGTATTTGGATTAGGTCGGTTGGTGGGAAAAGGATTCCTAAACGGGGGTTTGTAAGGCCCTTTGCTTGAAGAAGCTTCTTCGACCGTCCTTTTCAAATCTATAACTTGATTTGACAGTTTTTGAATGACTTTTGTTAAGTTTTCTAAATCCGAGCTTTCAGGCTGTGTTTTACTTTGAGCAGGTCTAGGGAGGATTTCTATTTTCTTTTTGGAAGATGAACTAGTTTCTGTTTCGTTGCTAGTAGTGTCCTTTAAACTAAGGATGTCTTTTTCAATCTGGCTGGCCTCTTCGAAGGCCTCTAACAACGTGGCTTTCTTAGATTGTTTTACCCAAATGGTTATACTTTGATGCAAGGCTTTGGTATAGTATGCTATGATGAGATTCTCAGTAGGCATCGAGTCCGTAGGGATTTGGTTTTTAAGTGTTAAGAATCTTTGGTTAAAGTCTTTGATTTTCTCTTTGGGGTTCATTCTTAAACTAGAAATCTCCATGACTAGAACTTCAGGGGATTTATCGTCTCCGAAATTCTCAAGAAAGCAGGATTCAAACTTCTCCCAAGACACGATGGTATGGGGTTGCTGGGAAAAGTACCAAGTAGAGGCATTTCCCTCGAAAGTGTAGGGGAACAACCTACAGACTATGTCTTCATGCTCGACATTACGGAGTCTAATGGCTAACATAAAATTTTTAATGTGATCTTCGGCGATCTGTTTAGAGTCAGGGTCAAACTTGGGAAGCCACTTCTCCAGATGTTTGGGTAAGGGATGCTGAGGCCCAGGTATGGCTACTGCATCTTGGTCGAGCCAGGGTCTGGCAGGATTGTTTTGGTTGGCCATTGGTGTGGGTGGTGTGGAAGGCTGAGAAGAGGAACTGCCTTCGTCAGAAGAGTCTTCTCCAGAAGATGAAGGAGATGATGGAGGTGATGAGGTTGGTATTCCAGATCCTCCTGCAGCGGGAGTGAGGATTGGATCTGTATGGTTTAAAGTGAGGTTAGTGCCTCCAAGTTGTTCTCTGATATAAGAGAAATCTAATGGTTGGTCCAAAGGTCGATTTGGTTGTCTTAAACGGGCGAAGGCACCATGTGTTCTTAAGAGAGATTGGCGAACAATCTCTTTTACGTCACCACCTGTAGGATTTGGGGTTACTGGTTCGACTGTGATCCTTAGATCGTCGTTTGATGTGGTTGTTGTTTGAGGGACGATGTTGTCATTTGAATGACTTCTTGTCACTATAGGTGAGCGGTTGGGTGGTGGAGGAGTCTTACGACCTCCTCGTGCCATTAATAATTTTCAAGCCCTCCTTCTAGCGCCATTTGTTGACGGGCGAAATTGACCGCTCGTCAACTGGAGGGGTGGATCCGGTCCGGGGTTGTCTAAATAACCCAAGCCGTTTGGACTGATCCACTCCAACGGGTTTACCAGCTCTGTTGGTTGATCTAAGTCCTAGGAAAGTGAAAGAAAAACTAAACTAAAGAAACTAATCTAAGTGAAAAAAAACTAACTACAACAAACTATATACAATTCTAAAATATATACACATTTCACTAACTAATATTACAAAACAATCATTCTACTTGTTATATGTTCAACTATCAACAGAACTAAATCTCAATTATATATGTGCAATATTTATAGAATACAAATTTTGATCTAAATTTGCAAAAATCATTCATAAATTATCTTATGACAGCGAAGCTATTATTTTTGGACTTTTATAACTTTTCTGTGAAAGAAGTGAAATAAAAACTAACTAAGCTAAGAAATTAAGATAACAATTTGTACTATATATCTATCTAAAATACTGAGAATTCTCAAATTTATTTAACTATTAAATTGCAAATAACAAACTGACCTGAAGTAACGCTTCTGGTTTGTCCTGTTCACAACACTCGATTTAACTGTTTGATGGGAGAAATCTGCACCAGATTTACCCACAAGCTTCTTGTAAACAGGAAGCAACAATTCTCTTTGAATACGAATGACAGAACAAAAAAGACATAAAATAACAACAATCTTATAGTTTACAGATCATCACATTTAGATAAATCCTAGTGCGAAGATCTGTACATAACTGTTCACTTAACAATGAAGATAAACCTTCTGCTCATTAAATTGAAACAGGGTAATTGCTGTGAGTAGAATGAGATACATCAAATATGGACGGAATTTAAATCATAACACATCAATGTGTAACAAATCTTGATATCTAAAGTAGTCAATAATTTGATTACAAATTAAAATGCACAGAAACTTGAACAAAAGTAAGATAAATTGAAGCTAAAGCCGTACAACAGATCCACTTATATTCGAGTCTGTATCATCATAAGTCCATAGTCTTTGTTCTCCCAACAGTGATGGGTTGTTTACAAAAAATAATAAGTATATAAAGGCCACAGGGTAAAACATCCCTATGGAAAGTATCAAAACTGTTCACAAAAAATATGGGAACAATCTCCCAGATTCCTATTTCTGCCTAAGACTAAGAACTTAAACCAAAACTATGTAACAAAAGCATGTTCTAAACTGCCACAACAGATCCAATTCCCATTGAAATTCGTGTGTACCTGTAGATGGGCAAGAGTAAACAATTTTAGATAACGTTTTAATTGTAAAATCAACAAAAAACCAAATTTTATGACTGGCTACAGAATCTCACGATTCTATAGCTGGTCATATTTATAAACAAAATCATTTTAAATGAATCCAAATGATAAAAAGAATGTATGCGATCAATCAAATTGAGCCTTTATTACCAATTCAAAACAAGAAAATCATTCTTGGTAAAACAAACCAAATCTTTCATGCCAATTCGAAACAAACGAAATCGTATTGAATTAATCGAATGATAACAGGAATATGTGCGATCTATCAAACAATTCTTTTGTTACTAATTAAAAAAAAATACAATTGTTTATGCTAATTAAAGGACAACAAAATCGTGTTAAATCGGTTCAATCCAAACAGAACTATATTAGATTTAGAAAACAAATCAACGCAAATACAATCGGCTATGCTAATTCAAAATGAAATCTTTTATGCCAATTCAAAAACAATAGAATCGTTTTTGAATCAATTCAAACAAAACAGAGCTAATTCAAACCAAATCATTCAAAAATCAAAGTTTGAAATAACATACCTTGGCTATAGTGATACGATTCGGTCAGGATAACTTTGAGTTAACAAAGGCAGTAGCTGCCTCAACATTTCTGAACACGATAGAACCCGTGGTCTTTTGCTTCTTATCGTAAGCTTGCAGCCTATCATTTTTCTTAGACAACACAGTCACCCGGTCCTCTAAGGACTTAATTTTTGATTGCAACAGAGGGACATCTGTGTAGTATCGTTCCAGCCAAGAGTTGCACTGAGTGCACTGTGGTTGATCGGGCCGAGTCACTACAGGTGAGGGTTCTTTTAAATTACCAGGGGTTCCACTGTCAAGCTTAATTTTGGTGAAGTTAGGGTCATCCTTAAGGCACAGTGGAAGGTTGGACACATAGTGATAGGGTTCAACAGAACAGAGGCCATGAGATTAAGGGTATTCTTCGGTCAAAAAAATTTCAATCTCAGAGTCCGAATCTTCGCTCAAAACAATAGGCTTCTGGTCTGTGTTTTGTTTGGGCTTGTTCCGAGCACACCTAGATACCCATCGTGCAACTTTATTTCCCCTGCTGTTGACATCTGTATTACCCTTCCCCTTTTTTCTTGTAGGCTTCCTAACATTGCCCTTCTAACATGAATTAGGCATGGCGTCGGGTAGGTCAGCGTTGGGGTAGGTCGAGGGTTTGACAATGGGTAAGAGGGTAGGAGGTGGCACGGAAGGCCCAACAAGGGTTTCAGTGACCACAGTCTTATCCACTTGAACATATTCAGGAGTGGAAAAGCCATTCCTTGATAGGAAAGCTTGCCAATAGTCACCATTCAGCCTCAAATGATGGACAATAACGATTTTGATCAAACAATGATGGAAAAGGCTGGAATCATCCTTTTCCGTCTTAAATCGTTTAGACATTTATACAAACTGCGTAGGAGGTAGTGAGGCATATTCACAGGCAAATCCATGAAATTCATAAGAAACCAGAGATGGTAAAGAAACACTAAAACATAACGACCTTCGCAAGTCACGAATTGCTTAACAATGGCCAATAAATCATGCCATAGAGACTTAAGGCCAATGACTGGCATACCTCTATCACAATTGACAATTTTTCTTGATGTAAACAGGAGCAGCCACGACACTTCATCCACCTTCGAATTCTTAAACCACCTCTTCCCTTTAGCTGGTAAACTCGTGGCTGAAATGAGGAATTATTCATTCAATTCAAGTTGAATGTCTCCAACCTTGGCCCTACATCCATCGAATGTGAGGGTGAACTGTTGAGCGACCATGAGGATGAAACCCTCGAATTTTTGGATGAACATTAACCAACCATTGCGCTCCAAG
Source organism: Picea engelmannii (assembly GCA_009831015.1). Lineage (NCBI taxonomy): Eukaryota > Viridiplantae > Streptophyta > Pinopsida > Pinales > Pinaceae > Picea > Picea engelmannii. The sequence continues at coordinate 26,039 of ML821624.1, forward strand.
TCCTCATGAGCATTGTCAAATAAAAGAAGTGTTTCAACACCATTAGGTTCTATGCGCACTACAAGGGCCATAGGAGAGAGCACATAGTCGGGGTAAATGGTGAGGGGGCTGGACAAGGTAGACACAGGACCAAATGCTCACAGGTTTCCCCAAAAAAAACAGAGGTAGCCTGAGATACAAGGCAGACATTAATGCCTATACGTGCGCGGGTGGTGGAGTGAAATAAAACCATGTGAAATAGTCATTTCGACATGTACAATCGACGGTGCTTTGGTGATTCAAATCACTATTGGTGTATGTCAAAAACAATGTAAACGACATTCCAAACAAATAACCATTGAAAACCATGACAAGTCGATCCAACTATTTGATCATAAAATAACATTTGTATGATTTAAAACAAAACAACATTTGGAATATAGCACCAAGGATTTGATCATAAAATGTATGTGTTGTATGAAACCATTGGACCAAGGATTTATCAAAGACACCAAAAATCATTGCATCATGAATTTAGAAATTGAAACCATGCCAAACAAAAATAGAATGTGAATAAAGGTTTGGTGTTTTGACACATGTATGACCATTAACGGTGAAATGAACACACCAACAAGGGTATTCATAACAATCAAAGGATGAATTTAATGCGATCGACATGAATTCCAACTCAATATTTTTACGCTTGCAGTCATGAAAATGAAAACGAAAGGCAGGCGTGCAAATAGTGCAAGAGAATAGTGTCGTTTTGTTTTCAAGAATTACGACAAGTACTTAGGGTTCAAAACCCTTGTGTAGGCAGCTTATAAGGAAAAGATAAAAATGAAAAATGGCCGCCAACAGTCGCCGACCATGTTTTTGTGCACACAATAGAATACTTGAAAAAAATTTCTCTCACTAAAATCGAACATCCTCTTAATCTAATCCCTGAAACACCAGTCGATAGCTTCTCCGAGCCCGTCGATTTTTTGGAATAAGAAGGGTTTAACTCAAGATCTGAAGACATGGAAGATAATCATGACCATGATGAAGAAAGGGGTAAGCCACCTCAGAATAATCAAACTTGGTTGGCCAAAGATGCTTTGGCCATCCATGGACGAGTACATAACCTTCCTCAACATCCAGAGAAGTTACTCCCTAAATTTGACCCTGAAACTTCAGGATTCCCTGAAGACCACATCAAGAAATTCATACAAGCTATCAGACTGATGAATTTCCAAAATGAAGACATATTTTGCAGGCTGTTCCTCTACACTTTCAAGAATTCGAATTCCACGTGGTGTTTTAACTTACCTGTAGGATCCATAACTAGTTGGATGAAGTCTCAAAAGGATTTTCTAGATAAATTTGCAAAAGAAACTACTACAGGAGCTTTGATGACTGAGTTGTTCGCCGCCACCATGAGTTAAAAGGAAAGGGTTAAAGACTTCAATCAAAGATTTACCACCATATTAAACAAATTCTAGCCCAAAGCTAAACCTACTCAGGAATTGCAAATTGAAGTTTACGCTAATGCTCTCCCAACTTCTATTTCCATGTTTGTAAAAAGGGCTGCCAAACCAACCCTGGATGAGAATTTTGAAGAATGAAAAATGATAGAGTTCCAAATGAAAGGATGCAAAGAAGGCAAGGTCTCGTTAGTTAAGAAATAAGTTCAAGCCCCTCCCAGGTTAGAACTCCTGTTGACTAGACCCCAAGGAAACAAACAAAAATCTCCTGAAAAAGGAAGTGGGGACATAGAGGACCTAAAATGCATGGTAACAAAACTATCAAACAAAATCATAGACATGAAGAGAAGTGCAGGGGAGGGAAACCAAGGCCAGAGGCCCTATAAGACTTTCTTTAAAAGGAACCCACGTTTCAAAGCAATTGAACCCCCTCCAAGCCAACTTAGACATCGATCTGGGGAATGCAACATCTAACTCTTTCTGTACCTACCATCAAGAGAATCACTCTCAAATAGATTTCCCTCAATGGGTGCATGCCATGAATTTGATGGCCAACCAGTGTCTAGATGAACTCTCCCTGACCGAACAATCAATATGCTCAAGTATGAATATTGCCGATTAGGAAGAAATTTCTCCACCATAAGAAACAACCATGTTGATATGGGATTCTGACTTTCCTATGCCTTTCGATGACCTATTTGAGGTTCAAGAACCACCCACAGAAGTCTTGGCTGTGAAAACACAAAGTAGGGGTCAACCTGCCTGAAACAACCTTACTATGACCCAAATTTCAGGAGGGAAACCAGCTCTCGATCACCCGAAAGAACCTTTTTCTCCCCGAAGAAATCCTATAAACATCCATACATGAGAATCACCCAAGCTAGATTACAACATAGTAGAAGATTTGAAGAATTTGAAGGCTAATATATCAGTTATGGACATATGTAGAATCCCTCAGCAAAAAGACTTTTTGTTACAACATTTGAAGTCAGTAGAAAATCCCACGATGAGCACTGACCAAGGGGGAATTCTAACTACCAAAGACCCAAGGAATAAACCAACTGTGAATGCCTGCTCTGAAGATATGAAGGTAAAACCTTTTGTCCCACCGTTCCTTTTAACGTTTGAGGAATTCAATAGAAACCTCCATAACTGTTTGGTCGACTCAGGAGCATCTTATAATATTATGCCTTTGTCTATTTGAAAAAAATTAAACGTAATACCTCTCAAAAGTGATAAAAATGTGATACAGTTAGATAGAACCCAGGTGAAGGTCACGGGAGAACTCAAATATGTTATGATCAGAATAGCGACACACCCTAAATTTGTGCAAGTAATTGATATCATTGTAGTAGATATCCCAAAATCTTATGGATTGATATTGAGTAGAGATTGGTCTGAGAAGTTAAACAGATACTTTAGTACAGATTGGGCTCGCCTTTGGCTGGCATTAAAAGGGAACACAAACATGATTAGGATCGATAGGGAAAGATATCTAAAACACATGGTCACTGAATTAGAAACCCTAAACGAACCCTCATCGACTGAATTCCCTGTGCTAGACAATTATTCCTATGACTCCAATTTCAGGAATTTCTCCCCCCTCTCTTTTGATGTCCCCCTTACCCAAAATTCCAAAATGATTTTTTAGGAGAAACTGCCAACGACGGTGGAGGAAACCCTCTTCTGTCAAGAACCTGCGTTGGAAATCACAAAACAAATAGGAAAGGAAGAGGGAAGTGATAAGAAAGAGGAAGATGATAGGTTTTTCCCACTAGTTTGGACCTTATACTTTGATGGCTCTAAGTTTCAAGAAGGGTCTGGGGCAGGTTTCATCCTCATTGATCCAAAAGGTAAACGACATTTCCTGTCCGTTAGATTAGAGTTCGAATTCACAAAAAATACCGTCGAATATGAAGCTTTGGTACAAGGGATAAAGAAAGACACGGACTTGAATGCTAAAGAATTAAAAAATTTAGGAGATTTTGAAATTATCATTATACAAGAAAGGAATACTATACATTGCAACTCCCCACACCTGAAGAATTACCAAGAGGAAGTGCACAGGCTAATAAATCATTTCGAAGCTTTCAACATTACAATGATCCCCAGATAAAATAACATTCTTGTTGATTCTCTGGCCACCGCTGCTTCAAGGCTATCACCTCTAGAAGATTATGAAGCCTCCCGCTTCACTATGGGGCTATTCTACAAACCATCGGTGCCCAAGACAATATCTAAAGAGGAAAGGAAGGCATGTCTCAAAATTTTCAGATAATATCAAGACATCTTTGCATGGTCCTACCGAGATCTAAAAACTTATGATACCTGTCTCATTCAACACACTATCCATTTAAAGCCTGAAGTAAAACCCTTCCAACAGAAGCTCCGAAAATACCACCCATCCTTGGAACCCCTCATGTGTCAGGAGTTAAGGAAACTATTAGATGCCAAAATTATCTTTCAGGTTAGACACTCTGCCTTGGTAGAAAACTTGGTTCCTGTAAGGAAAATGACTAAGGAAATCCACCTATGTGTATATTTCATAAATCTCAACAGAGCTTCAGAAAAGGACAACTACCTAGTCCCACCAATGGAGAAGCTCCTGGAGACTGTATCTGGCTCTGATATTTTCTCCTTACTGGACAGTTTCTCAGGTTATAACCAGGTCCTAGTTTCAGAAGAAGACCACTTGAAAACTAACTTCCAAACCAAGTGGGGAACCTTCGGTTATAAACGCATTCCCTTTAGGTTAATCAATGCAAGGGAAATCTTCCAAAGGGCCATGGACGTAGCATTTCGGGGACTAATAAACAAGTGTGTAGTAGTATACTTGGATTACATGACTGTGTATTCAAAGAATAGAGAAGATCATATCCAATATTTAACCCAGATTTTTGAAAGGTGTAGGAAATACGATATATCCTTAAACCCTAAGAAAATTATTTTCGGTGTCAAAGAAGGTAAGTTGTTAGTCCACATTATATCTCAAGTAGACATTCACATAGATACATAAATAATTAAGGCTATAACTCAGCTTCCTTTACGTCACAACAAAAAGGCTATGTAATCATTTTTTGGGAAAATCAACTTTGCAAGGAAATTCACCCCTGATTTTGTGGAAACTTTCAAACCCCTACAAAAAATGATTCATAAAGATGCTGAGTTTAAATGGGATGCTGAATGAAAGAAGTATTTCAACAATATTAAAAATGAAATATCTCAAGCCCGAGTGTTGCAAAGCCCTAATTTCAACAAATATTTCTTCCTCTATACTTTTGCCTCCGACCAATCGTTAGCCGCAGTATTAAATCAGAAGGATGATGGAAACAATGAGGCCCTGGTGTCATTCATGAGAACTAATATCCAAGGTTCCGAACTAAATTATCCTACTATAAACAAGCAGTCTTATGCGGTTTACAAGGAAGTAAAACATTTCAAATCTTACATCCTCAAGAACCATACCAAAGTCATTGTGCCTCACCCTGCAATCTGATACTTATTTACTCAACAGGAGATGGGGGAAAGAAGAGGAAACTGGATGGAAGTATTCCAAGAATTTGACCTAGATATAAAACCTACTAAATTGGTTAAGGGATAAGGGTTATGCAAAATGGAATCTGGAGCTCAGGACCAAGTAAATGAATACCCTGGATGGGAGAATGAAATGGAATTATGGTGTGGTGAAGCTTCATACATTTCCCCAGGGCAAGAGTCTTGGTATGATAAATTGACTTATCTCCTGCATCATTGGATGTGCCCATAAAACCTAAATGCTAGGGAAAGGAGATCCCTCATATTAAAATCCGCACAATATTGCCTCATAAAGTCAGTGCTCTTCCGTGTTAATTATGATGGGGTACTTTTAATATGTCTCGAATGTGAATATGCAGACAAAGTTCTGAAGGATCTCCATGATGGCCCTGTCGGTGGACATTTTGCAGGAAACACCGCAACTCATAAGATACCGAGGGATGGCTATTATTGGCCCACTTTGTTCAAAGACGCTCACACATACGCTAGAAATTGTAAAACTTGTCAAATAAGAGTTAGGAGAGAGAAGAGAGCAGTTGTCCCACTCTAAACGGTGGCCGTTTCTAGGCCTTTTGAGCAATGGGGGTTAGATATCATAGGATAAATTACACCAAGTTCTTCAAAACAACATAAGTACATACTTACTGCCACTGATTATTTCATGAAATGGGAAGAAGCCATCCCTCTGACTCATGTAAACGAGAAGGTGGTAATACAATTCATAGAAAAAAACTAATCACAAGGTTCGGTGTCCCTTCTGTCCTTTTTTTTGATAATGCATCTTACTTTTCTTCCACCCTATTAACAGAGTTTTCTCTAGACAAAGGGATCATAATTAGATACTCTACAAATTATTATCCATAGGGAAACAAAGTGGCATAATCAACTAATAAGAACCTAGTGAGGATATTGAAAAAAACGGTTGTAGACATTCAGAGGAATTGGAAATCTACTCCATAATGATTTATGGGTAGATAGATTTAAACCCAAGGAAGCTATAGGGAATTCCCCATATTTTCTAGTATACGGACAAGAATCCATTATCCCGAACGAGCTATATCTTCCATCTCTTCCACTTGCTCAGTATTCCAGAGAGCATCCCTCGTCAGTCATACAACAAAGAATTGGCACCTTGCTCATGCTAGAAGAAGAATGGGTGAAAGATAAATCAAAGTTCATATCTCACCAGCATATAGTTAAAATATGGTTTTATAAGCATAAGGCTAAAGAGAAAATTTTTGAGGTAGGAGACTTAGTCCTGAAGTGGGATAGAGAAAATGAGCCTAAAGGAAAACATTCTAAGTTTCAGAATCTATGGCTCATACCTTTCCAGGTGGCCGAGAAGATTGGGGTAGGAACCTATCGACTGTAGAATATGAGGGGGGAACCTGATGCCATCCCGGTGAATGGCCAAGACCTAAAACAATACTTTCATTTAAAAAGAAAAAAAAAATGTGTTTATGTTTTTACGATGTTTATTTCGATTGAAACACATTTTTTTTGTTTCATCTTTTCCTATAGTACTTCTGCTCTTTTGAATATTATGTTTAGAAAAAAAATGGTTGACCTCTAATCATGTGACATGGTGAACTCTGTTCCCAAATCATCATCCACATACAACACAAGAAACGTTGGGGAACCTGCGGTTGTTTCGATGGGTTTTCTATCTAACCTGCACAGATGAACAACTTTGGAGTAATGTAGAAGTGTTTGCTTGGTAGTCTGGTAAAACCTTGAGGCAAAGATGGTAAGTTGGAAAGGAATACATGTACCTCAGAGACAGAGCTAGAAAAATTTCACCTTAACAGTCTCATTTTTTGCAAATAATAGACGTCCTCCTCTCCCACTCGCTCAGGGCATTCTGCCAAAATAAAAATCAACTATATCAAATGAGCGCATAGTAGGAGAGGGTATGCAGATATCTCCGCCGAGGCTATGGATGCTCACTGGCAGCGGAGAAAGGTCTGTGACGTTGGAGTGACTCCGTTGAGGCTATGGATGCTCACTGGCAGCGAAGCAACACCGTAGAAAATGAATAAGGGTAACTAAAATGCCTAGTGCCAGTGAATGCTTTACTAAAATATTTTCAACGGGGGCATAAGTCAGTGTTACAAGAAAAGAAGGCAGAATAAAAGGTTAAAAAAACCCCACAGGCAGGCCCAGATGCATCAACCAGGGAGATTCCAAATGCAAAGGTAAAAGAAGCTTTGATGAAACCAGTTAAGTTCTTAACCATCTTTTTCATCAGCCGAGCCCAAGGAAGGAACATATATTTTTCTTTCGCCCAATAAGTCACCATTTGTTGAGCACTCAACACACCCTAGAAATCCTATGTCAATTTTCTACTTTTTGGGTACCACTTGATCTTTTCACTGTCTGGTTCAATTTCATTTTCTGTGAAAATGTTTTTCCTTTTTCTTATTATCATGACTCTCATCAACGTTTCAGACTATTTTCGAACCTTTGAAACCCCATGACTTGAAAAAGCCTTAACACTTGAAGAAAGAAGAAAAAGGCCAAAACACTTCTCCCGACACACTTAGATTTGACATCGGTAGGAATTCAAAATGGTAAAAAACCACTCAGGAAATCTCGGTCGTCGAGCACCAATATTCATAGACATCGGTAAAAAAAAATTTTGTTTGTGCAAATGTTTTATAAAAAAATATCGTCAATAGCCAAATCCTCTTCGACATCGGTAAAAAATGAGCGAAATAGTTGTTAATCAAGAAGGAAAAGATATCCCCTATAGCTGATACCCGATGCGCCTATCGGAATCAGGAAATACCTAAGAGGATCGCGACAGACTTTGTGACCATGCTAAATAATTTCCCCGATCGTCGATCCCCGATGCACTTCAACATCGATACTTTTTCGAGGAAGCTAATCTGTAGAGAAACATGTGATGGGTATTGCTGATCGTCGATCCCAGATAATTTTTGGCATCGACAATTTAAGGTATGTTTTAAACCAAATGACTTAATGAAAAACCTCGACTCCGATCAATACACACTGATTAAGAAACCTGTCTTCAATGACACGTGTCTTGGCCAGATTGGAGAAACTATACGGTCTAGTTTTACCCTGAGTCATTCTTGATTCCCTAGGTCCAAGTCACACCTTTGAGTAAGTTTTTCCACGTCAGCGTTGTACGATGATATTGATCGGTGTCAGAGATTTTGCGAGGGACATTGACAAAAACGTTCATGGTGCATCCTCGATCCCCGATCCACCCACTGATAAAGTGACACGATCGGACATTTTAGCGCTAGATACGATTAGATTCATAATATTTAAGGGACTAATTAATACCAAATCCCACATTAGTTTCTACCTCGTGTGCCAATAAACATGACCATTTTAAATCACTGATAGACCCCATCACCCCGTGCCTCCGCAGTCAACCCATGATGAATTTAAGTTACATATATTCAACGACATATTTGTTTTAAATTGCACTCATCACCCGAATTCAATGGTTGATGCGACACGGTAAGTTCTTTGCTGGTTTAAATCATCTCGAGCCATGGTAAGTCAAATCATTTTGGGCACTAAGAAATTTAGATAATTTTGAGAAACGAGATGAGAAATTCAAGAGCTGCAGAGATACCGTGAGTATCAAATAACCAGGTTTAGCAAGCTTTACAGGTATGTACCAAGTCTGTGATTTTACATGTTTACCCTTCATATATATTTATTATCTAGTGTCACTCTATACATAGTCTCTAAATATTTATTTCGGTTCTAGAAAACAATGCCTCTAAGAAACCCAACCACTAGATGATCACTGAGGGCGCTGAAGTTGAAAGAACCAGAATTAGGTGAAGGCTCCTCTCTAGGGGTTGTAAGACAATTAGAATTCACGCAAAGATTGGAGACGGTCATCAAAACATCGACAAAGAAATATTTCATTCAGCCTCCGACCTTTGGAGATACACAGGCAAGAACATGTTCCAAGATGACACTCTCGCATTGGGGAGAACTCTTTAAGAAAATCAGCTGGGAGGAATACCTAGAATACATCCCACACAGTGATCCTGATGTCAGAGCACTCGACGACGAAGTGTTCCCGAACATCCGACAGTCATAATTGCATATGGTGGCTAGTAGAACCCCTTTTTTTCTCTGTGTCGAACTCCTGAAGTGGCTCATTGACCACACAGACACACAAAAATGTTTGATCAATGACGACAATGGTGGGTGTGTCGGAGTGTTCCTTCCGGTGGAGGTCCATAAGTATTACAATCTTAGAGACCCAGAGGAGTGAATAAACACTGATTTCATCGTAACATTATACGAGGGCCATGACACCAGCTGGGTGATGGCCTCATGGTGGAGGGAAGATAAGAAATACACCAACCGGATCACCGTCTGGTACCAGACTACCAACATAAGGGATCCATACATCTACCTGATGGATCTAATCTACCGATTGTATGGGGAGAAAGACTGCTCCATATTTTCAGAGGCATGAATGCCTCTAGCTTACACAATGGCCATTTCCGGGAGTGGATTCAACTGGGGAGCCATCATTTCGAAGTAGCTGAGCATCTGCATACAACAGGATCAGACATCGAAGGAAGTATAGACACTATCTTTCTACATGGCTTCATATTTACTTGATGTCATGTGTTCCAGAAACATTTTCGCAGGCATGAACCTGAGCTGGCACATCACAGAACTCCCGATCCATGTATATTTCAACATATTATGGGAAAACAGGTACAAAAATTCCTACTCTGTCATCTACGATGAATTCATTGCACGTATTTATTTTATTCTTTTCAAGAAATAATGCCCGAGACTAATGGATGCGGCCAAAATTATGATATCAAAGGTCGGCCATTGGTACCTGTATGAGCGTGATACCTACATCAAGGTGTTCGAGGCCACCAGAGCACCTCATCTCCTGCCAGCGCATGTCCCTGACTAGCTTGTAGTGGGAGAGATATGCTACCAGACCATTCTACAAGGCTGTAACGCCACTCTGGTCAAGGATAAAAAGCGTGCGTTTATACCTTATGGATTCCATGTAGGCTTCTACTTGGTGAAGGGCACCACTCAAGCCAAGCAAGAAGGGATGAGCCAATTGGAGTTTACATTCTAGACCAGTTGATTCCACAAGCATGACCCCAAGGGTCTAGTCTTGAAACACGCCTCTCAAGTTTTTTCCTGCTAGCCATACACCCATGACAAATTCGAGGATGAAGTCTTCATAGAAAATGACCAATATTGGGACGAGGTGGTGGCAAGGATGGTCGAACCCAAAATGACCAGGTTCAGAGCCATGATCCTGGATGAACATGCAACAACCTTAGAACAATCGTCTCAAGAGGCCATCAGGGCCAGGGAAGCCATGATAGTGGAAGAAGCAGCAGAATCCCCCCTGGTAGCCCCGATGCAAGACAAAGGTTTCCCTATGACTCAGGATGTGCGGTAGAGGGGTTTTCTCATGATAGAATAGGCGCAATAGACAAATGATTTACTGCAGGACAACCGAGACCTCACAGGAATGATAGGGTCTCCTGCCAATAACCTAGATGTAAGCCAGACGGGCCCAAGCAGCCCTGAATTAATAGACATTGATGAACTTGTTGGGTCAGACAACCCTGAATTCACAACGCCATCGACCGGATCACGAATAGGTGTTTCGAATCAGCCAGAGACAGTCGAAACATGAGGGAGAGAAAGTGCGCCAAACCCCATAAGAGAATTGATAAACATCTATGAGGATGAAGAGAGTCCAGAGGTATCCTTGGTGACCCCCATACAGATCGTAGAGGAAAATAAGCCAGAGAAGACATCTTCCCCATCTCCCGACGCTCAAATTCAAGGTCTTCCATAGAATGAACAGGAAATCGAGAGTGTCATAGACACTGAGCTGCCTAATGCACCAGAGACCCAATTCGATAGTCCAAAGGATGAGCTAGAGACGGTTGAACAAAAGGGAGAAGCACCACAACAAGAGATCGACGTCTCAACAATAGATAATCAAGTAAGTACCGAGCCTACCCCCGATGCCTCAATTTCAATCGGTACTCAAATTCCCGAGGACCACCAAGAAAAGGAGGATCACTCTAGATCGCTCCATCCTTGTCACCATGGAGGAAAATATAATCAACATAGAGCATGCCAAAACATCCGAACTTATCATTGCAGGGATGGAAATCACAGATGCTACCCTGGACAGAGAAAAAAGGGATGAAGAGGAGTTGGCTGCTGCTTTGAAAGTATTGGAACATTTGCGCCACTTGGTGAAATATTACCAGGACACCACATATCCATATTGTACCTAAGGAGAGAATTGAAAGAGTCCTACAACATAGATTCCTGTATGCAAACACCTGTGAGGATATATTCATCAAGTGGTCAGAGTATGAGAAGAGTCACCCACTTAAGTGATATCTTGAGATGACTCTTAGAAAAATGATAGAAGAAAGCGCCATGTGGCGAGTTTTGTTTTACTTATTTTCACTTTAATAGTTATTTTTAGCTAATATTATGTTACAAATAGGAGGATTGACCTATTAGAAAAGGTCGATGGTTGTTGCAAATACTCTCATTTTTTGATTTTGTAAAGAACTATTTCAGATCTTCCTTTAATTGAGAAGTCATGTTTAGGACTTGAGACAAGTTGTGTTTTTTTCATCAAAAGCGTGTATGATTGGATGTGGAGAAGAATTATTTCTTATTTCGTTTCATGAATGGATGTTGTAACGAGTAAGAGATACTAAATCTGTTGATAAGTTATCTGATTCAATGTTTTAGAGTTCTTTTATTTAATGATGAAGATAAATTGTTGTGTTATTATGTGATTGATGATTAGAGTTAAGTAAATTATTTTACTTGCCATCATTTATTGCATGCATGTTTTATTCTGATAAATAGTGTCTCGGTCAGTAATTGAATACCTGCACGGTTAATGTATTAGTACTAGGCCTGTGGTAGACGATCATTGTCTGCATGCTAGAGTGAAAGGGTTATCCCAAGCTCAACCTCTTCTCCAGTAGTTAAGTTTGTTCCCACTTTATCACCTAGTTGGTTTATACCATCTTTTTTCTTGTAGCAGTCCCACCTATAAGAGAATATACATAAAAGAGAACGTCCGAACAGAAGGAGAAACCTTCACAAGAAAACATAAATCCCATCGATTAATTGACCGGATCGCAAGATCTAGAGAACCATTCCACTATCAAATGTTATAGATTCTAATTGGGCCTCGGTGGCGGGTTTGGTTCCTGTTGTTGAGTTAAAGGGATTTAGGACGTCTCAACATGTACATACATAATTTTCAGTAAGGAAATTCACGTACATGTGCAGGTTTCAGTGGTGACATGTGTATAAGGGTCATATAGGTCAGTACAAGGGTAGTTTCAACAGTAGGTTATTTCCAAGGAAGTTTATTGGGTCTAAGGTATGGGATCAACAAGTCCAATAGTTGAATATAGATTGGATGGAGCATCCACTTTCCTATCTTGGAAATCAAGAGTAACTTTGGCATTGAAGGAGAGTGATCTTTAGGAGTTTTTGGAAACGATACTCATTCCACCAACAAATCCGATAGATTTGGAAGCTCACGAGAAGAAGGAGATCAAATTTGAGAGGGTTATCTTGGATTTCGTGAAGGATAATCTAATTCCTCACTTATCTAAGAAGAATATGACCAAAGAGATGTTTGATTCCTTGGTAGGTTTATTCTAGAGCACTAAAATGAATAGGAAGATGGTCTTAAGAAATAAACTTAGATCTATGCATATTTCTATATCTGACAATGGTATCAACTATTTCATGAGGATCACTTAGGTATGTGATCAAATTGCATCCATAGGGGAGAAAACGAAGGAGATAGAGCTCATGAATGTGACATTGAATGGTCTTCCTAGGTCATGGGAACCATTTGTCAAGGGATTCTACGCTCAGGGACATCTCTCAATTGGAAGAGGTTTTGGGATGATTGCATCTAGGAAGAGACTCGAGAGGAGTGTAAGAGAAGCAAACAGGGAAGAAATTATGATAACTTATCTCTTTTCAGTAAGACAAAGAAGGGAAAAGGAAAGAGTTCTAGCAAGAAGGGTAAAAATGATGGAGGATCATTGAAGCCAAGGAAGAAGAATAACTTGAGTAAAATCAAGTGCTTCTCATGTCATAAGAATGGAAATTATGCATCTCAATGTTTGTAGAAGAAGAAGGGAAAATGAAAGATGCAGAACACAACATCAACAGAGACACAACTAGATGAGTTTGCAATAAATTTTAAGAAGGATTGCCCACTAGTTTCTTTCCTTTCTACCAACACAACTACCATGACAGCGTGGTTCTTAAACAATGATACATCTCATAATATGACAGAAGAATAAGATCTATTTAGCATCCTTATGGAGAGGGACTCATATGTTCATGTGTAGCTTGGTGATGATTCCAAGAATGCATTGAAGGGAGAGGGAAAAATTAAGTTCCATATTGAGTCAGGTGGTTTTTTGGGTGCCCAGGACTTGCTTTACATACCAGGACTAAAGAAGAATTTTCTCTTAGTCTCAACTATGGAGGACATGTTTTTTTATGTTACTTTTCAGAGAGGGAAAGTACTCATATGTCCATAGAAATCTATATTAGCCACAACAATGGTTGTTGGGGTTAGAGAGGGAACTTTATACAGGTTGTAGGGAAAGCCTATTCAGGATTTGGTACATGATAGTGAGATCCTATGTGAGCTATGGAGAAAGAAGTTGGGATAATTACACTACAAGGAATTTTCAATTATGAGGGGGTTTGTTACAAGTCTTCCAGAGTTCAATATTGAGTAGCAAGGAGTGTGAAAAGGGTGTGCACTTAGCAAGAATGCTAAGGATTATTTTCCAAGAAAAAAGAGTAGGTCCAAGGGGATCTTGGATATTATACATTAAGATGTGAGTGGGTCGATTATAGTAGCATCAATGTAGGGATCATCACGCTGTGTGAAATTCATTGCTGAATTTTCCAGGAAAACTTGGATCTTATTTAGGAACAGAAAGCATGATGTATTTAGTTCATTTTAGGAGTTTAGAGTTGACGTGAAGAACCTGATAAAGAATAATATCAAGGTCTTGAGGTTGGATAATGGGGGAGAGTAAACCTCCAATGAATTCAAGGATTTATGCAAGGAGGAAGGGATCAAGAGGGAGATGGAAATATCATACAACCCTCAACAAAATGGGGTTGCATAGAGAAATAATTGGTCCATCATCAGTTCTGCCAGGGCTATGATACATGACCAAGAGTTGCATATGTTTCTTTTGGAAGAAACATGTAACACGACAATGTAGGTGAAAAACAAGAGTCCTCATAAGATATTGGTGGATATGACTCC
>ML821624.1:40463-62199 GCA_009831015.1 Picea engelmannii
ACTCTTGTGGAAATATATATATGAAACGTAAACATACAAATACATTTGTAAATGCACATATTCATGCTGAAATCATAGTAAACATATACATGCAACATATATAGGAAATACCTATAAATATACAGACAGTTGTAACCACACATAGGATAAACCCAAAAAAATAAACACGTAAATAATAATGCAACATGTAAATTTATCACACAATTGACACTTATCTTGGTAAGAATATCACCAAATGCATGGAGACCTTCCACGAACCTCCCAGCCTTAGACCACGTTGCTCATTACTCTCAACAGTGGGTCACCACGGAGCTGGGACTAAACTCCACCCAGGTAAAGGGATTCCTAACCAGGCTAATGGTTCATGGAAAACAGGACGGACTCCGTCACAGGTGCCAACTCAAACTAATAGCCTAAAATCCCTCATTTCCCACATGCCTATTCCACCCCAAGAAGTGTGCCCCTTCTTTGCTCAACAGTCCTTCGACTGCCCCACTTCCTTTCCAGGCTTCAACAACAGGCCAGACAGGAAGTCTCAGAGCCCTGTAGATGCATTTTAGAACTTTCGAAAATGAATTCCCAACAATTCTCTCACCCAGAAAGATTTCTCACGGGCCTGACAACCCGCCTCTTCAATATCCCATGGTCCTGACAACTCGCTTCCTCAATCAAGCTCTCCAGCTAACCGGCTACACAAAACAAGTATGGCTATGGATACGGGTTCAAATACAATGACATGAAGGTACAAAGGATAAATGACTCTGTGAGTGAATTCTCTTGGTATGGCTCAATGGATGACTACATGATGGAAGGAATCCCCTAAAATGAACTAAGTCCCAACAATATGTATGCATGTCCCCAACTTAACACTTGTCATGTTGGGAGCTACTTTGGCCCACTTGTCCCCAAATTTGGAACTTAGGATAAAATAATTATCCATACTTTATACTTTAAGAAATATTAATATAATATTCCTTTTTTGGCTTAATCTCCCTAGTTTATCCCTTTTCTTTAACTTTTATTCCCCCCCCCCTTTCCATAACTAGTGGATTTTAGTCCCCCATACTCTTCTATCATGGTCGTTCTGCGCGCAATGATGTATTTTATATTAATGATGAGACATATACAAAAATAGGCACATTGGCCTTTAGCATCTAGGATCTCTGGCCTAATACAAACATAAGCATCCTAGCTTATAATAACTGGCTCACCATCCTATAAAACACAACATATACACAAAGTCTCCTTGGCCTCAAGGTCGCACACACTTAATTTGTTGTGCACACTTCATTAATTTACTGCACAATACATGTGCGCACTATGCCATGAAAGATGCATGCCAAAAAGATATAAAAAAACTCACCATATTAAGTACATTATGTTTACAGTTGGGGTTCGGACTAGGGATATTACAATCCCCTCCCCTTATTTATGCATTGTCCTGAGTGCATTATATACCATGTACCATTCAAATTCTTTAAAATATCCAAGCTTTAGCTATTGAAAGCTTGTTATCCATCTAGTGCTCTACTTTCCAACACCAATTCTCGTACTGATACTGCAACTGGAAGTCAATTGCTCTATTCTATAGAGCTACTTCAGGAAACAATTCAGCTCATTGTTCCTTATTACATGCTTCAATTAAACCTCATTGAAGCAGGAAATGGTTGTATATCCACGATGTTCCACCCAACCTTATATCTCACTGCTGATAAACTCTCAACAACGTACCATCCCCAGGAAGGGGATATGACTCCATCAGGGCAATGTCTTCCCAAGATAACCATGACCAACAATCAATATCAACATAGTCTAGGCCAAGGTACCAAACTCTAATAGCACTCCAACCAACAGTCTCTCTTCCCCACATGCCTGTACAACCCAAGGTAGTATGCATCTTCACTGTCCAACAATTCATTGACTGCTCAACTTCCCTTCCAGGGCTCTAGCACAGGCTGTACATGAAGTCTCAGAGCACCGTGGGTCCATGAGTTCCAACTTTAATCATTATCATCTCATCTGCATCATACACATGCAATTATCATGAGAGAGCATTATAAAAATTCCATTTTAGAAATCAAATTAATTTCATACGGAATTCGACTTTTCCCAAAATATGAAATTCTATTTCATAATTTATCATCGTTATTGGAATAATAGAATGTAGTTTTTCCTTATGGATTTCATCAAGCGCCATGCTAAATACCATTTTTCCTACAATGATTATATATTGCATACAACCAACAGATTGTCAGTATTTTATGTACATCCTAATTCAACATATACAACACCCTATGCATTGATCTTAGAATTTCTTGCACCTAGAAATTCAATCACCATTACCAAACAATTTAACCAAATAGAATGAATCATCATTCTATGCATATGCATGTTCATAATTAATAATAGTAAGTTCATTTATTCAATTTTCTGAACACAAGATTTTTTGTAGTCACTATTCCTGTGACTACTTGACTTGCAACTTTCCTGTTGTAATGTTTAACAGTTCCTGAAATGTTCTCAACTTCATGAGTTAGCAACACTTCAACCATTAGTGTAATTGTTTCCATGCAAATACATATATACATGCACTCACAAAATGCATTCAAAAAAATGCTCTTAAGTACACAATTCCATCATGTATGAGTGCAACTCTGCCACTTACTAGGAATGAGTGCAACTCTCAATGCCTACTTATTCAATGCACCTTTGCATTGATTTTTAGAATGGTCTTTATCTAAGTCATGTATCTCACCATCCATAAATTAGAAATCTGGCCAATGTCTTGACACATATCCACACACTTCCCATTGTCATCACAATTACTGGGATGCCTTCCTTTTTGACCCGAACACTACACCAATAATTCAATTCTATGGTGTTTATTAGTGTTAGCAAAAAGGTTGCAGTCCAATTTTTATTTAAAGGTAGGAAGCTCATTGGGTATTTGTGTGGCACATAACCTTTCTATAATTATACCTTGCCATATCCAACCATGTCTTGGTCTCATACATGACTAGCTTTCTTAGCATCATTCCTATAACAAGTTCTTATCTTTTATTTTCTTTGGTTATTGACTCATAACCAAATTAACATGACCTGGTACTATGTCAATGTGTTCATTCAAAAAGATGAAATATTTGATAACTATAACAGGCCTCTATCCTTTACCACACCCAGTGGTAACTTAATCCTGTCAATGCACTTAAACAATACCATACGACGTATTATAAAATTCAATTTGGGGGAATTCTTACCTAAAATTCCCTTTGGCAATTATGCAACATAATTTCCAAAAGAGAAATACTTACCTGCATGGCTTCCATTAACAAAATTTAATGTTACCTGATTAGTTGATGACAATAGAAGTTCGCATGCCTCTTTATCAGCCTTATAATTCAATATTCCAACCTTATGTTGCTTCCTTCCATATTCAACAACATTATCAGCAACACTTGCAAACATGCAAGCATTCTCACTTTATGGCTTCCTCAATAAGCCATTAAATACTTGATTCTACAGTGATTGCAGCAAATTCTTTCTCCCTGTATCACATTTACTTGTTTATACCATAAATCTTCCATTCTTTCGGATTCCTGAATCTTCAAGTGCTCTTCACTGTAACCATTGTGCATGTTATTTCTGATCTGAGCACTTTCTAGACAAATAACTCTTGGATGCCTTTGATTTTCCATCCAAATACTAAACTGATATTAACCTTCAACTTTTATTTACTTCCTAGATCCATCTATCCCAACTCATACTTGGATGAATTATAATTCCCATCATTTTGGATTATAGACTTTGGATCTTCAACATCCATTTATTTTTCGGACTGAACTACTTCAGTTCTTTCTGGACTGAATACTTTAGTATTTGAGTTTTCTTCCACCCTTCTCCACTACTTGCCAACTAGTCTCAAACTTGGCTTTCATAGCCAATCTCCTATCATACTGTAGGGATTCACATATGCCTCCTTCCCTAGCTGCATAGAATTAATTAAAAGCACTTAATGTTGCTTTTAATTTACCAACATAATTTCAAGTGGTACTTCCACCCCCTAGAAATGTCACTCATGGATCTATGCCACTTGAGATGTATTCTTCTTAGGCACCATCTCTTTTACATTGAAAACCATGCATAGAACCATTTTCTTCTTCATGGTTCTTTACTGACTCTCTACAGAGATTCATTTCAATTTTAAGTATTTCTTGGATTTGACATCTCCATGCTATTGTGGAAATATATTCAATACCTTTGGAATGCATCAATAATATATACTAATATTCTTTCTTTCCCATTAGCTTGATATCTACCTCGGGACTTCTACTTCCATTATCCTAGCATGTTCATGGACTTTCCACTACATATTATGCTGATATTAATTTTCAGCATTTCAGTATTATTTGGATTCCTCTGATCCAACTCCTACATGACCCAATTATGTTTCCAGTCATGTTTTCTAAGTAACCTTGGATAGTTAGCACCAACTTCCTTCTTGAGGTACTTGATGTATTTCTTCATTAACTGATCATATCAACACTTGAATTTGCTTGTTGGCTATTACTTTCCCCTGTCTTGACCAATCTGATTTCAACATGCCTTGCACAATCCACTTATATCATGCCATACTGATGCCCTTCATACCATGCTTCCACTACTCACTCTGATAACCATAAGGGAAGCATTAATCTATAATTTCATATCTAATCCTTGGATATGATGCACTCTTTATATAAATATGCAATAATCCTCTTTCTTTATCTGATTACTATCATTCTGATAGTCAATTCCTTTTATAATAGATCTGACTCCAATGCATTTCTTAATTTGTATATTGGTTTCTTTGGGAGTGTTCACTAATTCATTCACTACATGATCTATTCCTCTACTCAGATTCCATTGAATACTTGATTAACATGAGAGGACTTCCTATAGTGGCTTCCCAAGACTTTATGGATGCACTCAGATTCATACCTTGATATTTTGGGGTCTTGGATTTTGATCATCTTATGAAAGATTTTTTTCATAACACTCTTTCCTTGAGTACCTATGCTTAATTTTAACCAAATTTCAACCTTCTCACCTGTTAAGAACTAAATTTGTTTAACTCTACAAGAATGTGCAACCAACAAAATTTGTTAGGCTAATTGACTCAACAATTTCATGAAAAATATATGAACCATTTTGGTTCAATAACATATCAGAATTATTCCTTCTGATTTCCTGGAAAATTGAATTCCCAGATCAATTTTCTGGTTGGATATTTATATTCTACTTCCCAACACCTTTCCAACGCTTGCTCCCATGCTCAATTCCGAGTCTTGAGCAGAAATTTATGGTTATTTGAAAATTGCCCATTAATTTTTTTTTCACACTTCAACTTGGTGCAACTATGCACTGTAATTATGCATTTTTGCACCTACTCCATTGGATTTTTTGTAGGATCTCAATTGGGTTTCTTCATATACATATTTTGGACAGTTTTTCCAAGTTTCATCTATTTCCGGGTTATGGGATGCTAGTTGCAGCCTACTAAAGTTCTAGGCCAATCCATATTTTTGGTCTGGAATGCTACAGGTACCTTCTTTCCATATTAAACACTTTTAACATGTGCATAAATTTAATTCATCTTTGGGAATGTATTCTATGGTTCAATATATTTCCATTGACGGCTCCTGCACCTCAATCAGACTCCAGAGCATAAAGTTATGGCTCTTTGAAGTTAGATGGGTCTTAAAATTTACGCTCGACTGTTTGTGCTGTAACTTTCTCATAAAAGATCCGTTTGACAAACGGTTTACACCATTAGAAAACTCTCTCTGAGCTCTTTCATTTGAGATGAAAAGATAGAGTGTACCTTAGTACAATCTATACTTTGGTTTTTGAGTACCTAAAAATGATGTTAAGGGCCTCAAAAACGCGCTGCAAAAAGATGACGTTCAAATAGTAAAAAATGTCGAGGAAATTTGTTGGTTTTACGCTGTTGTTCACCCTCTAAATGACTTTGCGTGCACAAATTTCAACCTGTACTCCAATATTTATAATGTTCCATAACACCACAAGGTAAATCGTGCTCCACGCACCTATAACCACTATGCATCACTTCTCTATCGTGCCATTAACCAGTGCACACTATTTTTGTGCCACGTGCCAAAATCCACTGCACCCAGTTTTGGTTCTTGCACTATTACCCATTGCGCACAATTTTTGTATTGCATGATGATATCCCACGTGCATTTCACTCTACTCGTTATACCATGCCAAATTTTAGTACGCCCCCACCTAGGGATGATTTTAAGGATGGAAATTTATTTTAAAATGTAGAAACCTTGGTGAATCTTACTAATCCTTCATATGCCAACGATAAATGATTGGCAATATTTTTGTAAAAATATTCAAATTTCTACGGATTGAATATACTTTTTATAAAATTTTGGCGATTTTTAAGGTAAAATAATTTTATCCTATAGAATTTGGGCGAATCATTTTTAAAATAGCGAATCTTGTTTTTGGAAAAACCATGGAAAAATAGCCCATGAGCGAAATTTAGCCCCTAAAATCATCCCTACGGGCCCCACCACCCACCAATAGTCTATGTGCACCATTAACTAAACTGTCGCACAACAACATATACCCACATTGCACGCGCACCAACCAAACTCCTCTACCAACCAAACTCCTCTGCGCTCTGTCAATACTATGCACACCATGCACACCATTATTATGTTTGTGCACACCGTTCGCACCTTATTATGCGTATGCACACCGCGCACCAGTATTACGCATGCGTCACTCAATCTGCATTGCACAATGTTAAATTTAGCGCGCACACCCGCACACCAACATTTTTTCGCACGACGCCAAATTTTAGTGCGCGCACCCACACACCAATAATTTTTCGCGCAACGCCAAAATTTAGCGCGTGCACCAACACGCCAATATGTTTTTGCGCGGTGCCAAAATTTAGTGCGTGCACTTGCACACTAACTTTTTTCCGTGCGGTGAAAAAGTTTAGTGTGCGCACCCGCACACTAACATTTTTCTGCGTGGTGCTAAAATTTAGTGCGTGTACCCGCACACTAACATTTTTCCGTGTGGTTCCCAAATTTAGCACGCGCACCAACACACCAATATTTTTTCATGCGTTGCCAAAATTTAGCGTGCACACCAGCACACCAATATTTTTCCACACGACACCCAATTTTTACATA
The DNA here is from genome assembly GCA_009831015.1 of Picea engelmannii. Classification (NCBI taxonomy): domain Eukaryota; kingdom Viridiplantae; phylum Streptophyta; class Pinopsida; order Pinales; family Pinaceae; genus Picea; species Picea engelmannii. Next base: position 47,678 of record ML821624.1, read on the forward strand.
TCACAAGATTTTTACTGCGCATCATGCATTTTTAGTGCGCCAACCTGCGCACATTCATTTTTATGCGCATCAATTCCTCGTGATTCCCACTGTAGAAATTGGGGCTTTTGCTTAAATTTTCCCCAATTTTTACCACAGACATTATGCAACTATGAAATTTGTTCAATTTCACCCTGATAACACCAGGTCAACCTATTGCAACAACAAATCGTTGTGGTTTGATATTTCTGGAACGAATTTTTCCCAAACTCAAGTCACGAATTGAGAATTTTAATTACTAATCTCACTCCAACTGTCATGGCTTCACTGTAACTTAAAATTCGACCAATTCTAGGTCTAAATTTTCTAGAACATATATTAAATCAAGAATATCTCACCACATGGCCAAATTTCTCAATTTTCCCATGAATTTAACAACAGAAAGTGAGGATTTTTTCCAATTCCACACAATTGCTGCTACTTTTTACCATGGATGCTCTGCAACTCAAAATTTGACCACTTCGAAATAATTCCTCTGTGAAATTTCGTTTCAATTTAACTTGCTCGGCCCATCCAGGCTCAGTGTTGAAAACAAAATCTATGATACCATATTGTAACATCCCTAGCCACCCACGCCAAGGCATGCTACACGAGAGAACACTTTTGTTCTCTCTGCGGAACATACTGTAACATACTGAACATCCAACTGAGCTATGCCACATAAATTTTTTGAACTGCATGCAATTAAAATATATACACACATAACTCTTGCGGAAATATATATATATCAAACATAAACATACAAATACATTTGTAAATTCATGGATTCACACTGAAATAATAATAAGCGTATACATGCAAAATATACAGGAAATACCAATGAATATACAGACAATTGTAACCACACATAGGATAAACCCATAAAAATAAACACGTGAATAATAATGCAACATGTAAATTTATCACACAATTGACACTTATCTTGGTAATAATATCACCAACTGCTGGCAGACATTCCACGAACCTCCCAGCCTTAGACCATGTTGCTCATCACTCTCAACAGTGGGTCACCCCCGAGCTGGGACTAAACTCCACCCGGGTAAAGGGATTCCTAACCAGGCTAATGGTTCATGGACAACAGGATGGACTTTGTCACAGGTGCCAACTAAAACTAATAGCCTACAGTCCCTCATTCCCCACATGCCTGTCCCACCCCAGGAAGTGTGCCCATTCTCTGTTCAACAGTCCTTCGGCTGCCCCACTTCCTTTCCGGGCTTCAGCAACAGGCCAGAAAGGAAGTATCAGAGCCCTGTAGCTACAGTTTAGCACCTTTGGAAATCAATTCCCAACAATTATATCACTCATAGAGATTTCTCTTGGGCCTGACAAACCACCTCTTCAATATCGCATGGGCCTGACAACCCACTTCCTCAATCCATCTCCCCAGCTAACCGACTACACAAAACAAGTATGGCTATGGATACGGGTCCAGATACAATGACATGAAGGTACGAAGGATAACTGAATGTGTGAGTGAATTATCCTGGTATGGCTCAATAGATGACTGCATGATGGAAGGAATCCCCTAAAATGAACCAATTCCCAACAATATGTATGCATGTCCCCAACTTGACACTTGTCATGTTGGGAGCTACTTTGGCCCACTTGTCCCCAACTTTGGAATTTAGGATAAAATAATTATCCATACTTTATACTTTAAGAAATATTAATATAATATTCTTTTTTTGTCTTAAGATCCCTAGCTTATTCCTTTTCCTTAACATTTAGTCCCCCCCCCTTTCCCTAACTAGTGGAGTTTAGTCCCCCATACTCTTCTATCATGGTTGGTCTCTGCGTAGCGATGTATTTTATATTAATGATGAGATATATACAAAAATAGGCGCATTGTCCTTTAGCATCTAGGCTCTCTGGCCTAATACAAACATAAGCCTCCTAATGTATAATAACTGGCTCACCAGTCTATAAAACAAAACATATACATAGAGACTCCTTGGCCTCAAGATCGCGGAAACTTAAGTTGTTGCACGCGGTATCCTGGAATGTGCACACTTCATTAATTTACTGCGCAATACATGCACGCACTATGCCGTGAAATATGCATGCCAAAAATATATAAAACAACTCACCATATTAAGTACATTATGTTTATAATTGGGGTTCGGCCTAGGGATATTACAGTTATCCTAGAGAGAGGGAGTGGAATACAAGGACCCATTTTCTCTGGTCGTTAGGTATACTTCTATTCAAGATATTATTTCTATTGCTTCAGTTATGAGTTGGAGGATTCATAATATGGATGTGAAGACAACTTTCCTTAATAATATTATTGAGGAGAAAGTATACATAGAGAAACCTCAGGGATTTGAGGCACATGGGAGGGGTCTCAAGAGCGTAGGCTTGATAAATCCTTGCATGGACTCAAACATGCACCCATGGCATGGTATTCCAAGATTGATGGATACTTGCAGAGTATGGGATTTACCAAAAGTGAGGTGGATCCTAACTTGTACTTCATATTTGTTGGGTCTAATCCACTCATCTTGGTTTTGTGCATAGATGATTTGTCTCTCACAAGTGCAAAGGATGTTATTTTAGGGTGAAAAGTAGATTTGTCTATTGAGTTCGAGATGAAGGACATTGACTTGATGCATTATTTCTTGGATTTAGGGGTATGGAAGGTATCAAGAGAGATCATCCTTGGTCAAGGGAAATACACAGTTCAGATCTTGAGAAGAGTCAATATGGAGGACTATAGACTGATGGATACATCTATGGTTACCAATATAAATAAGTTTATCAATACTTCATATTCATAGTTGGTGGATCTTTGGATATATAGGCATCTGATAGGGTCCTTGATGTATTTGGTCAATACTATTCCACATACATGTTTTTCTATGAACACCTCGAGTCAGTTCATGGTGGAGCTGAGGCAGGTGCATTGGATAGCAACAAATAATGTTCTCAGGTACTTGATAGGGACAATGGAGTATGGATTGAGGTATCTTGGAGGAGATGGAGTGGATTTGAAGGGATATACAAACTCATATTGGGAAGGGAGTGAAACAGACAGAAAGAGAACCTCCAGGTGCTACTTCATCTTGGGATCAACAATATTACTTGGTTCAGTAGGAAGCAAAGTTTTGTAGCACTCAGTTTAATAGAGGAAAATTGTATGGAAATGAGTATGGCTAGAGGTGAATCCATTTGTATTCACAAATTTATTATAGATTTATTTGATCAGGAGTTGGAGCCTACGATGATACATTGTGATAATCAGAGTTTTATCAAACTCTATGAGAATCCAACATTCCATGACAGGTTCAACAATATAGAGATAAGATATCACTTCACTCAATATAGGATCCAAAAGAGAGTAGTAAAGGTTTATTATATTTATACTAATGAACAGGTTGCATATATTCTGACCAAACCCTTGGTTAAAGGGAAGTTTATTTTCTTCAAAAGAAAAATTGGAGTGGTGTAGAATACCTTCCTCACTAAGAGGGAGTGTTGATGTTGGTAGCATCAGATAGGTATTTTTGAACAATTCTAAGTGTCTAGTTGCGTGGAATTCGTCCAAAGCCTTCTACCTTGAGAATTTACTTTAATTAAAGGAAATATTAAAGTAAAGTGATTTTATTAGTAAGTTGAGTTTTATTTAAGGAAATTCTTTAATCAGAATTAGTGAATTAAATAATAGACAATGATCTCAAGTGAAGTGAGAAGTAATAGAAACCATCAATCATTTTGGAGATTAGGGTTAGGTCATAACTCAATCTTATAAAAGCAAGGCTAGGGTGAAGGAGAAGACATGACATTGAGGAATCCAATATTCATGCATATGAGGGATGCAATATTCATGCAAAGATCCAACCAAAACTGACTAATCAAGGATGTAAAGTCCTACATCATTAATGCCCATAAAGGAAAGTCAAATATCTCACTAGTAAGTGTCAACCAAGACAAGAAGTTGATTATTTCTAGTAAGAAATATAGTTTTCTTTTCTTAAGAGAATATTAGTCTCATGGCAAATCAATGAGAGTGAAGGAATCCTTGGAGGGGTGTGCTAAAGAGAAGAAACATCAGTTGGAGAAGTGGCTACATGAATACAAAGGAGTTTTCAAGGAGCCTAAATGGATACCACCCAAGAGGGATGTGAAGCACGAAATACAGTTATTTCCAGACTCCCTATTTCCAAATATTGGGTTGTATAGAGAGTCTATTATAGAAGTGAATGACGTGAAGGAGAAGTTGCAAAAATTGTTGGAGAAGGGTGTGATTTGACCAAGTATCTCACCTTGTGGGTCACCCATCATAGTTGTGCCCAAGAAGGATGGGAATTGGAGAGTGTGTATCGATTACAAGTAATTGAACAAGATTACACTAAGAAATTGATACCCTTTGTCAAGGATCGATGAACTATTGGACCAATTGTAACATGCCAAGTAATTCACTATTATGGATTTGAAATCAATATATCACCAAGTACGATTCAAAGAATAATATACCTAGAAGAATAAATTGAATACAATGTAAGGTTTGTATGAGTGGTTGGTTATGCCATTCGGTTTATGAAACACACTGGCTACATTTATGAGACTAATGAATGATGTTTTACGCCCTTATCTAGATTCATTTTTTATTGTCTATTTGGATGATATACTGGTTTATTGTTCTACCATGGAGGAGCACAAATAACATATTATGAAGGTGATATAGGTGGATATCAGTGGCCACCCACCTTTTCCAACTGACTCAAAACAATTTTCTGGCAATTTTGGTAATTTACTATTTTTAGTAGTTTTCACTTCCGGAGCCGTTTTGAGGCCCTAAATGATGTTTTTTTGGGAAAAAAGGTTTGCAATATACACGTTCCTTTGATATTTCACCTAAAATGAATTTCCTCGACGATACCTTTCCAATGAGATATCATACGCCTAAAACAAAGATCGTAAGCAAAATTTACGACCCCGAGAAGTTGATGTACTAACTTACCCAAACGAGGCCCACATGACTTTTGGCGCTTCATCTCCTAAGGTTAGGTTTTTGGATGTCTTGAGTTTTTGGCATTCCTGATTATGGAAAAAATTCCTTCAAAGCCTCATTGTAATCATCTTATTGCGAATGAGCATAACCGTCACATCTCTTCTCAGCGATAAGCTGTCGTCAATCCAGCAAGCTTGTTTCCACCGCATTTTACAGTTTCATCTTATTTCATTATTGAATAGAAAACCAGTTTTACTGTATCTCTATTATTCTGTGTTAAGCACCTGTTCATAATCTGTATTCATTTCGTTCTACTCATATAATCCAAATTAGTGGTATTAGAGCGGTCTTCTCCTTGCCGTCTTAATGCATGTCCCCAACGAGGTCAGAGTACAAAGAGTTGGGTCTTAAGCTTGTTTCTCTTGAGGAAAAAATATATCTCACACCCAAGTGACCTCTCATGGAAGGAGAAAAGAAATATGACAAGATAGGAGATCCTTTCAAACTGTTGATTGAGGAATCCCTCACGCAAAAAAGGATCGAGATGATGGATAGTTTCATGCAAATCCTTCGGTGACTACCAACAGGTGATGCATCTTCTTCGAGCGGAGGTGCCACACCCTTCAAGGTACAAATAAAATTCGATATTCCTATATTTGAAGCTCAGATAGATGAAGATGTTGTAGACAATTGGTTGAATCTGCTAGAAGGGTATTTTTCTTTCCATAACTTTTCGAATAGAGAAAAGATTACTTTTGCGCTCCTCAAAGCCGTTCCCCATGTCAAAGATTGGCGGGAAAATTTCTATGAGCAAAAGGAAATAGAGGAACCCTCATTATTTACAGTCACAGCCACCTGGGAATCCTTCAGGGATTCTATTAAGGAACAATACTACCCTATCGGAAGTTATGACGACTTGTATACTAAATGGACCACACTGCGGCAAGAAAGAGACCAAGAAGTGTCAGATTTCACAAATATCTTCCATACCTTGCGCACCAAGATGGGTATCAAAGATTCAAAGTGACATATGGTGCTCAAGTATCACAGTGCTCTGCATAGATACATCCAGACGAAAATAGATTTTTTGGACATCTCATCCTTGGGCATATCCTACCGATATGCCATCAAAATTGAGCAGAAGCTCAAACAAAAGACGTGACAATTTGGGCCTGGGAACTCCTCACAACAAAATCTAGGAAAGGACGACCCCAACCCATATAAAAAAGGACAGAGAAAATATGGATAGTATCAGGACAAGGAGTCCAAGCTACAATCAGGGAAGGACACCGGAAAGACAAAGAAAGATACCGGGAAGTGGTGCGACTTCCATAAGAGCCCTTGGCATAACACTGCTGATTGTCGCTCAAAGTAGTCGCTGGTGGCTGAAGTGAAAGCCTCTTAATCAAATGCAGATTCTGACTCTGAGACAGAACTAGAGAGGGGAAGATAGATCATTGACACTGAACCAAATGCCACCATTTCTACCATCAAGATCTAGCCTGGTGAACCAGACGAGCCAGAAGAAGGAGAGCGCCTCTTCCATTCATAGATGTGGGTAAAATGAACCTCGCCACACTTCATCGTTGATAGTGGTATCCAAAAGAACCTCATCTCAGCAAAGGTCATCAAGCGGCTAGCCCTGCCAACAATGCCTCACCCACAACCCTACACCATTGGATGGCTCTGCAAAGGAAGCGATCTCCACGTCAGCCAATAGTGTCGAATTTCATACGACATCAATCCCTTCAAAGATGAGGTATCGTGTGATGTTGCTCCTCTCAAATTTTGTGATGTTCTTTTGGGCCAACCTTATTTATGGAAATGTCATGTTGCTTATGAGTATAGGCCTCATAGTGTTATTATTACTTTGAACATGAAATTGTACAGGATACCCAAGGCAGTCCCACCTAGTGCTATTTCCTTGATCTCTTCTAAGCAATGTAAGAAGGCCATGTCTCAGACGGGGAAGTTTGTCTTCTTCATGATTCGCTCTCAGAATAAGTGAAAGATCACAGCCACATCCAAGGTCTCTGTGATCGACCTCTCCACACAACAGAAGCAAGTAGATAAGGTCGTGGAAGAATAATCAGATATCTTCTCCTCACCTACCGGGGTACCTCTGCACTGCCAGGTCAAGCACCCCATCGATCTGACCCCCGATGCACCACTACCCAATGGGCCAGTCTATCGATGCTCTCTGTTAGAGAATTATGAGATCAAGTGACAAATCCAAGAACTGATCCACAAGGGGTACATCTGTCCCATATCATCACCTTGTGAGAGCCCAATCGTGTTAGTATAGAAGAAATATGGAACCTGGCAACTCTACATTGATTACCGGGCTATGAATAAAATCACAGTCAGAAACCGGTACCCGATTCCTCGAATCGACGACCTCCTTGATCAACTCACGGGGGCCAAATACTTCAGTAAGATTGATCTGAAGTCTGGCTACCACCAGGTCCCGATAGAACATAAAGATGTATGGAAGACTGCCTTCAAGTCAAAGGAAGGTGTTTTTGAATGGTTGGTCATGCCCTTTGGTTTGAAAAAATCTCCGGCCACTTTCATGAGGATGATGGATGACATCCTGTGACCATTCACCAATACTTTTGTAGTGGTGTATATGGATGACATTATCATTTACAACAAGACTTGGGCCGAACACTTGTAGCATATTCAGTAGGTTTTGCACACCCTGCGACACCACAAGCTATATGCCAACTTGGAAAATTGCTCCTTCGGCATGGACAGGGTCCATTACCTAGGCTACATAATTTATCAACATGGAATACATGTGAATCCATCCAAGATCCAAGTCATCTGTGATTGTCCAGCCCCAACCACACTCACTGAGCTTTAAAGCTTCTTAGGCCTTGCCAATTTCTATAGTAGGTTCGTGTTGGGATTCTCCCATATTGCATGGGCCCTTAGCCAAATAACCAGGGGTGGTGGTAAGGTGAAATTTGCATGGGGTCAGTCCCAACAACAAGCGTTTGATGATTTGATTTAGCGCTTGTGCTCATCCCCAATACTTTCACTACCATAACTGCAACAACCCATTGAGATCGAGATAGATACTTCAGACTATGCTGTGGGTGTCATTCTCACTTAGCATGGCCACCCCGTGGCCTATCATAGTGAGACACTATCCGATGTTGTCCGTAAGTACCCTACTTATGACAAAGAAATGTACTCCATTGTGCAAGCCTGCTGCCAGTGGAGACATTACATTCTTGGGAAGGAGACAATCATCCACATTGATCATAAGCCACTGCAGTTCATGCAGACACAAGGAAAATTGCATAATGATCGCCATCAAAAGTGGTCCACATACTTGCAACAATTCCACCTCAAAATCAAGTATAAAACAGGAAGCACCAATTGTGTCGTTGATTGCCTCAGCATACCACCAGTCGTGACACTCACCAGAGTGATAGACTCTTGTGGCCATGAGACCTCTGGATGGCCCCAACTCTATGAGACAGACCCAAACTTTTCCACCACCTAACAAATGTTTGGTGCAAACATAGTTGTCAATAATTTCCATCTTCAGGATGGATTGCTGTGTCGTCTGGGCCATATCTGTGTTTGATCAAGTGAGAGAGCGAAGATGATCTCAGAAGCCCACTAAATTCGGGTGGTAGGATACTTCGGCGTCGAAAAGACAGTGGTGATGCTACATAAACATTTCTACTGGCCGAAACTTCGATAGGAGGTCAGCAAGTATATCAGGAACTGCACTGCCTGCGTTATTGCCAAACCAACCACTAAGAAATAGGGTCTGTACACCCCTCTTCCTACTCCTTACAGGCCATGGGAATCCATCTCAACGGACTACATGTCGGGCCTCTCATCCACCAAGAGGTGAAATCACTGTGTTTTGTGGTTGTTGATCTCTTTTCTAAGATGACGATTCTAGTTGCCTGTAATAAGAGCATCACATCAGAGGCCACTGCCAAGCTCTTATTTGAACAAGTTTGGGTACATTTTGGACTCCCACAAACCATTGTCTTAGATTGGGACAGTCAATTTCTCAACACATTCTGGTCGAGTCTTTGGTCACTGCTGGACACCAAGCTCACCAAATCCATGGCCTTCCACCCCTAGACAAATGGCCAAACCGAGGTCACAAATTGAATGATTGTGCATATCCTTCGCATGTATAGTTCAAATCACCCTTTCACATGGGATGAGAGCATTCCTTATGTCCATCATAGCTACAATTGAGCCCTGCATAGCTCAACCGACCACAACCCCTTTCAGGTGGGGTTGGGATTCCAACCATTGGGTCCCATAGATGTTGCACTTCTCCTTGTGGTCATCGCGACCAACTCATCTCCTTCTCCAACTGAAGCTGAAAAAGACACCCGGTTCATTGAGCGGATCCAACACATTCACCAACAGGTTCAGGATATCCTAAAAAATTCCAATGACAAGTACAAATAGTGCCATGATAAACATCGGGTTCCACATAAGTTTCAGGTGGGCGACAAAGTTTGGTTGCACTTGCAGAAAGAACGCCTTACAAGACCCCAGAGAAATATTTGCCCATTCCATTATGGGCCATACACCATCACCAAGGTCATGGGGGATAATTATTTTGAGCTCAACATTCCTCCTTTCCTTGGCCTGTACCCAGTGTTCAATGTGGATCTCCTTCACCCTTATTTCCCACCATTATTCGACACCTCAGAAGTAGCAGAACAACTGACACAAACCGAGCTCAACCCTGAATTCATACAACAGGCATCCAATGATCATATTGTGGACACACATATCAAGGTCACTCAACAACAAAGGATCCATCTTTATCGAGTCGTCAAAGCAAGGCAACTCTTGCACCAAGGCAAGTGGCTCACCCGGGGCCAAATTCAACAGAAATTTTCTCATCTGATTGGGGGACCTCAACACAATGGATACCATTACTTCATTAGGAGGGAGGATTGATCCAAGTGGATATCGGTGGCCACCCACCTTTTCCAACTGGCTCAAAATAGTTTTCTGGCAATTTTGGTAATTTACTAATTTTAGCAGTTTTCACTTCCAGAGCCGTTTGTTTCACTTCCAGAGCCGTTTGGAGGTCCTAAACGATGTTTTTTTGGGAAAATAGGTCTAAAATATGGAAGTTCCTTTTATATTTCACGTAAAATGAATCTCCTTGATGATACCTTTCCAACAAGATATCATACACCTAAAACGGAGATCGTATGCAAAAGTTACGACCCTGGGAAGTTGATGTACTAACTTACCCAAACGGGGCCCACCTGACTTTTGGCTCTTCATCTCCTAGGGTTGGGTTTTTGGATGTATAGAGTTTTTTGCATTCTTGATTATGGTAAAAATGCCTTTAGAGCCTCATTGTAATCATATTCTTGTGAATGATCGTAGCCATCACATCTCTTCTCAGAGATAAGCCACCACCATTCCAACAAGCTTGTTTCCGCTGCATTTTACAGTTTCAACTTATTTCATTATTGAATAGAAAACCAATTTTACTGTATCTCTATTATTCTGTGTTAAGCACCTGTTAATAATCTATATTTCGTTCTTCTCATAAAATCTGAATCAACATGTGTTAGAGAATCTGAAGAAGCACCAACTACTGGTCAATATTAAGAAATGTGAGTTTTCTCAACAATATTTGTTGTATTTGGGGAATGTGATCGGTGGAGGGGAGATAAAGATAGATCCTGAGAAGATGGAGGCCATCATGAAATGGAAATTTCCTACAAATTTCATTGAATTTGGGAGTTTTTTTATGGAAACAAAATATTTGTTGAAGTTCATAGCTTCATTTTTCAGTGGTAGTTGCACCACTCCACGCCAAAATAGCCAGTGGTAAGAGTTTCCAGTCAAGGAAGAATCAATAGAAGGCATTTGATGAGCTAAAAATAAATATCATTCAAGTACCAGTGATTGCACTACCAAACTTGCAAATCCCCTTTGAAGTGGAGACATATTCATGAGGGTATTCCATGGGAGTAGTACTGATGTAGGTAGGAAGGCCCATTTTCTATCATTTTGAAGTATGTCATGAGGCGGTTCTCAACTACCCTACCTAAGACAAGGAGCTCTATGCCTTGGTACATGATATCAAAAAGTGAAAGCACTATCTGATGGGAAATGAGACCATCATCCACATAGATCACCAAGCACTACAATATTTTCATGGCCAAAATAAGCTACAACAAACTAGGCATTACAAGTGGATGGAGTTTTTACAACAATTTCATCTATTCATCATGTATAAGAAAAGTAGCACAAATAAGTTGGTAGACATTATTTCACGACCACCCACATCCAATATTACAACTTTGGGAACTCTAATGCACATGGATCCTTTTACCCATGATTCATAGAGAGAGGCATACATAGAAGATGAGGATTTGAAGGAGGTGTTTCAGTGACTGTAGGGCCAAATTAATATAGAAGAAGGTGAAAACAAAGTTGACTATCATTTCCAAAATGGTATACTCTACAAGATTGGAAAGCTTTGTGTTCCTAAAGGTAAATGATTGAAACTTATCAATGAGGCTCATAACTCCAATGTTGTAGGACATTTTGGTGTTGGGAAGACAGTTGGAAATTTACAAAGTTTGTGTACTGGCCCAAAATGCAAGAATATGCAACACAATATATTAGATGATGTATTATTTTTTGTACCAACAATCCCAATAATAGGAAGCAAGGTCTATACCATACCTTACCTACACCCACTCGACCTTGGGAAAGTATTTTCATGGATTTTGTGGGAGGTTTATCAACAACTAGGAAGGGACATGAATATGTATTTTTGGTAGTTGACAGGTTAAACAAAATTTGAATTCTCATGCCTTGTAAAAATATTATCAATGGACAAGAAGAAACAAAAAATTTATTTGAATAGGTATGGGTGCACTTTAGAATACCAAGGACCATCATCTCAAACATAGATACCATATTTCTCAATGCATTTTGGACTACATTATGGGAGAATATAGACACTAAGTTGAAGAAGTATACTACATTCCATCCAAAGACAGATGGGAAAACAAAATTAGTCAACATGACTTTGGTGTAAGTTTTGAGGGGTTATAATTAGAAGAATATGAAGACCTGGGATGAAAATACGATCAATATAAGAAACTCTTATAACATAACAATCCACATTTATACTTGTAAGTCACCTTTTGAAACTTTCTTTGGATATTTGCTACCTTCACCCTTAGATTTTGTATATGGACAACAAGGAGAAGTGATGGATTAACTCACAAGAGATGCATTAAAAGAAAAACAAATTGTTGCGAAGATCAAGTAGATCAATTTGCAAGTACAAGAGATATTGAAGAAGTCACAGGAAAAATGCAAGGTTAGAAATGACCAACATAGAATAGAGATAACATTTAGAGTGGGAGACAGAGTATGGCTAAAACTGAATAAGGAAAGACTATAGGGTCCTGGTAATAATATCAAGGCTCTACGGTATGGTCCTTTTGAGGTTTTGTAAAAGGTGGGAGACAACGCCTACATACTTATTGTATCCCCATACATGCACATTTACTCAGTAGTAAATCTGGAGAATCTCAAACTCTATGAGCCTTCCATGTTGGATTAGGATGAGGAGTAGGTCCTACCTTCCATAGAAGACTTAGCACTTGATTCTTAGATAGATTTAGGAAAGGAAATATTTTTTCAAAGGTGGTCCATAACTACAATATAGGGGAAACATGACCTTTGGGATATCAAGATGAAAGGATAACTTCTAGGAAAATAAAAGTGGTACTCCAAGGAGAAGGTAGAGGAAAATTTTCCTCACCTCATTCAATAAATATTTTGGGGACCAAAATACTCCCTAAATGGGAAGGTATGATCCATATTGGATCATTATATTATTTTTCATCTATCGCGATGCTTTCAGAGTGGAAAAAATTGGAGGAATCAATTTTTAGGGTCATTTTAGTTGTAGGTCCTAGTTTGTAAAATTGGGGGTTGGAAACTTATGGAGCGAGTTGGGGCATTAAATTTTTTTTTTTGGGATTCTGTTGCCCAAAACTTATTCACACCACCTTGAAAGTGTTCTATAATCCAATACCTTTCCAATGGTGTAGACCATGCAACAATAGGAGTTCGTATGCAAAAGTTATGCCTCCCTCAAGTTGAACTATCATGTTGACCACCATGGTATGATGTGATGCCCTGTTAGCCCCCATTACTCATGCATATGGGGATATCCACATGAGGAATTTAAAGAATATTCTATAAGGTTTAAAAATCTACCACAATTGAAGGTTGAGGAAGTAAAAAACCTACTCCTATATGGCTACCAGGCTATGTTAAATACCGAGCCACTAGGTGTAGAGGGGGTTCCATTCTCTTTTATTGTATTTTTTTCCATAGTTGAGAAGAGCCACTGAGAGTGTTGGAACCCAAATTTTTGGGTTAATTTAACACATGCACACAAATGAAGTTGGTGCGCACTCGTTCCAAGTTTTGTGCATGCTTCTTCCAAGTTTTGTGCGTGCTTCTTCCAATTTTTGTACTCTTGCATTCTAGATTTGCGTCTGCCTAAGATAAATGCACAAAGAAGGACAATAGGTGCATGCCATAGCGATTTTTGATATCGTGTGCAAAGTCCAATATATGAAATACGTGTGCTAGTCCGATTTTTATTACTAGCACTGGAAATCAAGAAGCAACACACCAGAATCAAGAAAGGAAACGTTAGAAAATATTTTCTAATGATTAAGGCCAACAACACAAGGGAACACGGAGCTAACGAAAGATGAGATGGAGAGGTAGTTAAGATCACGCTGATTCCAGAATACTACTTGGACTGTAGGGAGGTACCGGAACTGTGTGAGGCATTTTTTTTGTAGAGTGAGTTGGGAAGAGAAGAAACAAATAGAGATCTCAAGCATAGAAAGCTATAAAAGGAAGTATCAACATAAAAAATAGAGTTAGATGGTGAAAGAGTTAGACACCCATGTAGAATATTCATTGAGTGTTGTGTGTTGAAGCTCACTCTAAGCCTTTGTAATACTGTAATGCTTCTAAATATAAGTCTGAGTCTGTCATATTTCTGAGGTTTATAAGGATGTGCATGGCACAATATGTTGTAAGTCTAGGGAATTATATAAATAGGACATGAGACTATGTTGTTGTTGAATATAGTCTACTTAATGTATTCTTTTTCTCTATGGAATGGAAGGAATAATAAAGCTACAACAATTTTGATCAATCATGTGTCATTCATGTGTTATTTGGATATGTGTGTGTATTGTTTTACTTAGCAATTAATAGTAAGTTGATGTTAATGTAGCACGTAAATTCCATCCTGAATGGATACCTCTGCATTTAATCCTTCGTCCCTATCACAATACTAGATGGTATTTGTGATCCTCATTGCATCTTGGGTGAGACCTTATTCTACCTTGGATGAAGATTGATATTTCGATGCTTTAGGGTTTTTGTTGGTCAACTCTGGATGAACCCTAGGTCTAAACTCCCCAACGTTAAGAAGGACGTGTGAAAGAATGAAACGATGCCA
>ML821624.1:62504-94971 GCA_009831015.1 Picea engelmannii
ACTGCACTAGGAGGAAGTGCGGAAAGAGGCATTGTTACAGAGTGTAGCGTAGATGTAGGTAGGACATGAAGAGGCTCAATTTCTAAAGTAGGGTGTCCAGTGGGGATACGAGTAGTATTAGTAGTAGTGGTGGTCCCAAGGGCCCAGGTGATGAATTCGAAACCCCTTGGTTGTTTCAAAGTGATACAACCTCAGAAGAATATAATGCATATAGTAGAGGCATAAAAGAAGAAGAGGAAGACAAAGGATCCCTTATTGGTAGGGGAGAGGAATTGACAATAACTATAGATGGTATTAAGTGGATCCAAGTAGGAAACTCTCTAGTTTGCCTCACAGGAAATGTTAGAAGGAGATGGACTAACCCCCCTTTGAACCACCCCCCTTTCATGTTTGCAATCAAGAAGAAAGAAAGACATATAGTAAATAAATCATAGTAGGAGACAAAGTATAAGAATATAGAAGAGAAGAGAGGAGTGAAGAAGAAGGCAAAGCCAATGCCACTTCACCTAGAGGAGTATCAATAGAAAAACGTTTGTCAACCAGTAGTCATATTAGCAGAGTTGGTTTGAGAGTGATGATGGAAAAATAGGATAGCACCCTGGGGCTACCTGTGTTCCACATAATGAGTAAATATTACGTGAAACAAAACTGTTTCATGTGTGAAGAAATATGGTATGTTAAGAGGATCACATATGAAGCAACAAAGATCATACAACTGGAAACCACATTTATGGAAAAAGTATTGACATGGTACATGAAGTACAAGTCCACTTCACTAGTGGGATAGACAAGGTATTTGAAGAAGATCAAAATGGATTTACTGAAGGAATTTCAAAATTCCAAGTCTAATTCTCAGTGTATTACTGAGATTAAGAAACAACAAGGAGAAACCATGTGGGATTATGACCAACGTCTTAAAATTTTATTGGATAGGATGACGTTACAAATCTAAAACGTGCAACACCAATGGTTTATTGCAGGATTTCTTCCCCATATCCAAGTCCCACACACCCAATAGAAGGTGACGACTCAAGCATAGGCGATATAAATTGCAATGCACCTAGAAGCTATGCTAGGAGGAGCAAAGACGTTGGTAGGATTGGCATAGGTACAATATAAACTGGCTAACCTGACGATGTAGTTACAAGATATGGAAAATATGAAAGTCATGTGCAAGCACATTTGGTGTACCACATGTCACACTTAGGAGCATCACAGGGATGAGTTCCGTGTACTTCCGAATTATGTGGTGATGGGCACACCAATTCCATTCCCAACTGGACATATGGAATGGTGTGATATATGATGATAGTGGGTCCATGTAACACCCCACTTCCGAACCTTACAGAAGTATCAAAATACATATCATACTCTATTATGTGAGTTCTGTAAATACATGGGACACGATGTTAATAACTATCGATCACTCGAGCTTATCCAATACAATACCGATGATGCATTCGAGTATATGAAGAATATAAGGGTGGGGATGATGGTGGTGATAAGGGAGGAAGATACCAAAGAGGTCCCATAGGAGGATATGGGCGTGGTTGTGGCAGAGGATATGGAAGAGGGGAGGTAGACCCCCCACTTGTTTTAATTGTGGAAAAATTAGTCATGTATCAAGATTTTGTACCAAAATGTGCTTTCTTTGTGTATACTACAATAGTATTCAACATGCCACAGAGGACTGTCCTGATTTAGTGAAGAAGTGGGAAGAAAAGAAGACACATTGCAATATGGTGCATGATGAGACATGCAAGAATAAGAAGAAATATGAAAACTTCTATGTCCGGGTAGTAACTCAAGGAGGAGAAAAGACATGAGGAGACTTTAAGCATGGTGAGGGATCATGTTAGAAGCTGGGGTGGAATATCAAAAAGGAAATGCAACCCCCTCCTAAGTTCAATATTTCCCAAAAAAAACAATTTATGTGCGATGCACATAAGGCTATTGAAGAAGAAAGAGTGCACGAAGAGTTGCAACATGCAACACAAAGATCACTCAAGGAGGCTTGGATTCATGAAGAAGTGAAATGGGAGACACAAAGGATACCAAAGGAGGCCTAGATCCAAGAATAAGTGAAGATGGAGATATAGATATTGCTAGAAGAGGCTTGCGCCTGAGAAGAGCTACAATGCGTGACAAAATGATACTTAGATGAAGCTCACATGCATGAATAAATACAATGAGCGACACAACACTTATTGGAAGAATATCACTGATAAGACGACATGCGACGCACTGAGTAGAGAGGGCATGAAGAAAAACACCTGGAGGAGTTACAACACACAGTGCGTGCAGAAATCTTACGCGACTTAGGCTACGAAGCATATAGCGATGACCAAGTAAGTACTTTCTTGCATTGTTTTTTGTGACTGGTCAATGATCATGATGTTGTAAGGAAGTTGACATAGATGCTAGCCACCTACAAGAGGGAACAAGGACTGGAGGAAGACATATCATCCCGTCTACTAGAAAGAGATTTGTTCCAAGTCAGTGAGAAAAAGCACACAGGGCTTGAATTCAAGATGACAGCAGAGCTTGGTGGCTATGACATGGATGGAGTCATGTTGGATCTGGGTTCCGACATGAATATTATACCAAATAATTCCTAGAAGGTGATGGGAAAAACACAATTGGTTTGGTCACCCATCCAAATATGGTTGGAAAACCAATACAAGATCTACCCCATAGGACGACTATAGTGGGTGGAAGTAAATATATAAGGAGTAAAAACAAAGGTTGACTTTGAGGTCATAGAGATTATGGATTACTTTGACCCATACCCTTCATTTCTAGGAATTGATTGGGCCATCGAAAATAACACAATGCTAAATTTGAAGAAGAGGAAGATGTACTTTGAAACTGATACCATGTGCATGGTCACACCTCTAGATCCATATGAAGGAGATAAATACAATGAGCTAGTGGATGAGGATGCATGGAGATTAGATATTGAAAACATCTATACAATCATAGGGCATAGGGAGGATAACATAATTCCAACCATAGATGGAGAATTAAGCTGGATAAGTGTCAATTCTTATGACATGGATTCTGAGGATGGCATGGAAAGGTGGCAACAAAAGTTGTATGAGGTCTCAACAAGGAGGTGTGTGCATATTTGTATAGAGGTGCACAAGGGATAATTTGGATCATATTAGTACGATGGATTAGAAGCAATGGAAACATTTATTGCATGGATACGACACATTATTAAACATCACAGGGCTCTCGCACTTGACATAGCACTTGTAGGAATTCCTACACAATGGTGGACCATGCATAGGGAACCTTATCATGAATAGGTAGTTATCGAAGCATCCATGCAGGAAAGGTTCAGAACAGATATGGATATCCGTTGCTACATCTGTTCTTGTGAATGGAGGTGGATAACCATGCATTGATAGTGGACATGCCACAACCACTTAGAGAGCCCAAGAGGGCTGCTAAAAAATAAGGTTGTCCTCCCATAACTTGGATTTTCCATAGAACATATGAAGGCACCGCATGCATAAGAAATGGAGTTCACCACAAATAGTGTGGCAGAAGAAGGTACATCGACTCATCCTACCACCACTAACCCCATTAAAAAAACAAACATAGACCATTGGAATAACATAATAAATAATTCTAAGTGGACAAAACAGATAGGATGGATATAGGTGAAGAGGTGTCGCGACCCATCGAGGTTTGTTGTGATTAAGTAACCAAGGAGGACCCACATCGGGGTGAGAAGAAAATGTGTGTGATTCCCCCAAAGAACAACATATGCACATGTACAAATATGTTCTTGTTGTTAGAAAAACAAGATCACAGAAAAATAAAATAAAACAAATGTAGAAATAAAACACAGAAGATACAAAATACAATAGAGACACAAATATACATAGTTCACCCAGTGTGGGCTACGTCCACCAAATAAATTTCTAGGTCCTTCCTTTTTATTATCCAACAAAATGAAGGGATACATCCTACAACACACCCTCTATAAATTCCTCTTCTTTCTCTCATAGTATCCTCTCTTAGAATACAATATTCGCAATGATACATAGTCGCAATACATTTCCCTCACAAAATAGGGTTTCCTTCTAGGGAAAAAAAACCTAACATAACTTCTACCGTCAAATCTGTGACCTTATAATGAATGGCCCATATTTACTATGAAATTACAATATATATTTACAAGGAAAGTTTTCCTTCGGGGGCTTCACCCCTGAACCCCCAACGAGGAATGTTGTCCCCCGAACCCCCGTCGGGGACCTACTTGCCCCCAAACCCCCAAGCTGGGGGGATGATCCCCCAAGACTTCACAGGGGGGGAAATCCCCCCTTGCAACCCCCTCATGGGGAGGGTGTACAATATTCCTGGGTGTATAGTCTTCATGGGGTATAAACACGGCTGAAAACAAATACCTATGAAACAGGAAGATAATCAGGCTCCACAACCAACAATATCCCACTTGGAGACCGACCACAACAACTCCACTACTGTTGTATCTGTTGGACTATACTCCACCTTGGACCTATAAAATTTATCATCTTCACCTTCATGCTTGAAGACCAACTGAAACTGAGCAGGAACTTAGTTTATCCCTGGTTACTTCCTTTGTTAACATGTCTATAGGATTATGGCTAGTGTGTATCTTTTCCAACTTGAAATGTCCATATTCCAAGACAAATCGTATGAAATGGCACCCAATATGTGTATGATTAGTATTTGAATGGAAGGATGATTTATTTACAGGATGAATGGCACTCTTGTTGTCATAGTACAACATGTTATTCTCTTGATTCTTTCCCAATTCCTCCATAAATATCTGTAACCAAATCATCTCTTTACTAGCCTCTGTAGTAGCAAATACTCTGCCTCTATTGTTGAAAGTGCAACAACCTTTTACAATTTCTAAATCCAACTTACTGTTGTTTCACCTACAGTAAAAGCATACCTTGTGGTTCTCATCCTACTATCTTTATCACCTTCCATATCTGAATCACCATATCCATGTAGAACAATGTTTGGACCTCCAAAACATAATGCATGAGTAGCAGTACATTTCAAATACCTGATAATACACTTTACTTTCTCCCAATGTTCTTTACCTATATTGTTCATATAGCTACTCACAACTCCCACTGCATGTGCAATATTTGGTCTTGTGAAAACCATCGCATACATCAAGCTACCAACTGCTGATGAATAAGGGACCCTGGACATGTATTATGTCTCCTCTTGTGTCTTAGGACACATTTACTTGGTTAATTTGAAATGGCTGGCCAAAGGTGTACTAAATGGTTTTTCATTCTGCATTCTAAACCTCTCCAATACCTTCTCTATGTACTCACCTAGAGACAATTTCAAATTGCGATTTTTCCTATCTCTTGTTATTCTCATACCAAGGATTTTCTTTGTAGAACCAAAATCCTTCATCGCAAATGAATTATCTAATTTATTCTTGAGAAAATTTATATCCTGCATATTATACCTTGCAACAAGCATGTCATCTACATACAATAGCAAGATAATATAGATTCCATTTTCTATCCTTCTAAAATAAACACAGTGATCAAGATGACATGTACTATAAACTTGTTCTGTCATAAACCTGTCAAACTTCAAATATCACTGCCTTGGAGCTTGATTTAGGCCATACAAGTTCTTCTTCAACCTTCATACCAAAGTTTCCTTCCCTTTGACCTCATACCCCTTTGGTTGTTGCATATAAATATCTTCCTCCAAATCCCCATGGAGAAAAGTTGTTTTTACATCTAACTGTTCAAGATGTAAATCTTGTACTACCACAAGACTTAAAATAGTCCTATTTGAAGTCATTTTAACAACAAGAGAAAAAATTTCATCAAAATCTATACCTTTCTTTTTTGCAAACCCATTTACAACAAGTCTAGTCTTGTACCACTTTTTTCCTCCATATTCTTCCTTCAACTTGTAAACCCATTTATTCTTCAATGCTCCTTTTCTTGCAGGAAATTGAACCAAATCCCAAGTTTGGTTATTTACTAAGGAATCCATTTCCTCTTTCATGCCTTTCTCCCACTTATTTTTATTGTCTACCTACATTGCCTCTTCATAACATTTTGGTTCACCAAAATCAATCAACAATAAATAATAAAATGAAGGAGAGTATCATTCCATGGGTCTACCTAACCTGGTAGATATTCTAACAACACTTGCAAGAGTTTGAGGTACATGTTGCTCCCATTGTTGTACATTTTTATTTTCTGGTACCTTTGGAATTTATTTTCAGGGATCTCATCAAGCACTGTGTATTCTAGTTTTTCTTTTCCCTGTTTCTTTCCCTACAACTGTTCTTTGTACATGACCTTCTCATTGAATATGAAATATCTACTCCTAATTATTATTTTTATTTTCATAGTCCCATAAGTGATAACCAAATTCATTAACACTGTATCCAATAAAGGCACACTTCTTGGATTTTTTCTCAAGCTTTGTTCTATTTTCTTTATCAATATGGACAAATTCTTCACAACCAAAAGTCTTCAAAAATGAATAATTTACCTTTTTACCTGTCCATGCCTCCTCTAGAATGCCACCATCTAAAGAACTTTAAGGTCATTTGTTTATTAAGTAAACAATAGTATCTACAACATCTGCAAAAAACTGTAAGGGAAACCCTGCATGCAATCTCATACTCCTTGCACGCTCCATGATTGTCCTGTTCATCCTTTCTGACACACCATTTTCTTGTGGTGTTCCTAGAACTGTCTTCTCTCTATGAATCCCATGGTATGAACAATAATCATAAAACTCCTTGTTGCAATATTCACCTCCATTTTCTGATCTCAGACACTTCAACCTTTTTCCCGTCTCATTCTCAACCAAATATTTCCATTTCTTAAAAGTATAAAAAACATCAGATTTTTGTCGAATGCAAGAAATCCAAGTTTTTCTAGTTGCATCATCAATAAAATTAACATAATAACGAGATCCACCAAGATATGACACCTAATCTGGTCCCCATACATATGTATGCATAAGCTCTAACCTTTCACTCTTCTTTTCTTTTCCAACTCTGAGAAATCAGACTCTCTTATGTTTTCCATAAACACAATGCTCACAGAAATCCAAATCAATTTGTTTAAGATATGGAAACAAATTTCTTTTGTGAAGTATACACATCACCTTCTCACTCATGTGTCAAAGACTATGATGCCACAATGTTGTATCCACTCTTGTAGAAGCTAAAGACATAGAATAATCAATATTACTAGTACATAAATATAATGTACCTACCTTCTCTCCTTTTGCTATCACCAATGATCCTTTTGTGACCTTCCATGCCTTATCTATAAATATAGATATACAACCTTCACTTTCTAGCCGCCCCATTGAAATTAGATTTTTCCTTAGATTTGGAACATGTCTTACCTCTTTCAACAACCATTGGTTTCCATTCCTTTGCTTTATTTTTACCTTTCCCATTCCAACAATTTTGCATGGTGCATCATCACCGAAATGAACTTGTCCAAAATCACCTTGAACTTAATATAGAAAATGTTTCCTATGGGGTGTGGTATGAAATGAAGCCCCTGAATCTACTACCCAAGACTCATAAATATTATCTACAAAAAGAATCAAAGAATCTTGTAACACATCACCTGTTACATTTTCTTCCTCATTTTTGTCATGATGTAACACATCACTTAGTTGATTAGTAACTATATTAAATTCAATTAAATAATCTACAATAGACCCATATTCTGACATGTTCATATTAAATAATCTCTTCATTAGAAATACCTTATTGGACATTGAGGGTTTTTCATACAGTTTAGCCAATGTGTCCATCAACTCCTTTGTTGTCTTTTCTTTCGAAATATTGAAAGCCATCGATGCTGCTAGGATCAGCTGTATCGTTCCTAGTGCCTTTCTGTAAAGAACCTCTCATTTTTTGTCCTTCATGGCCATCTACTTATTTCCTATTCCAACCAATGGTAGGAATAGATCCTTCTGATATAAATAATCTTCCATCTACATCTTCCATAAATACTAGTTTTGGTCGTTAAATTTCTCGACCCTAAACTTTCCATCTTCCACCATTTCTCCCACTCGAACCAGGAACCCTCTTTTCCGACGAGTTACCTTTGACTCTAATACCATTTTTCAGAGAAACAAAACTGCAGAGAAATAAAATAAGACAAATGAGGAAATAAAACACAAAATATACATAATACAATAGAGACACAGATATACGTGGTTCACCTAGTGTGGGCTATGTCCACCAGAGAAATTGTCAGGTCCTTCCTTTTTATTATCCAACAAATGAAGGGATACAAACAACATCACACCTATTGTAACTTTCTCTTCTTTCTCTCATAGTCTCCTCTCCCATAATACAATATTCACTATGATACACAACCACAATACAATTCCCTCATAGAAGAGGGTTTCCTTCTGGGGGAAAAAACCCTAACATAACTTCTATCGTCATATATGCGACCTTATAATTAATGGTCCATATTTACTATGAAATTACAACATAAATTTACAAGGAAAATTTTCCTTCAGGGGCTTCTCCCTCGAATCCCCATCGGGGAACGTTGTCCCCCGAACCCCCACCGAGGGCCCTCTTTCCCCTGGACCTTGCATAGGGGGGAAGTCCCACCTGCAACCCCACCATATGGAGGGGTGTACAATATTCCAGGGTGTACATTCTTCATGGGGTATAAACATGGCTGAAAACAAATACCTATGAAACATGAAGATAATCAGGATCCTCAAGCAACACTTGTCATAATCAAGGCTCTACAGCCCCAATCTTCTCCTGAATTAATACATTGATGTGTTCGTTATACAATTCCTAAAGGAAAAAATCATTAACATGGCCTTCAATAGTAAATGCTACGACCTCCCCATATATTTTGCAAGTTTGATGGTAAAATTGGTCATCATGCGCCATTAATGCACAAAGATTGATACATTTCAAGAATCATGAATGCCGACGAAAAAAAATCACGTAGCTTCTGATCATAGATATATTGATGGGATTTTGGGAATAGTATACAAATGAATGAGCCATAAGACAATTATGGTTACTCTATGACACTCTTGGATTTTAACAACCCTCACTACACCTCCAAGCTGTTTTACATACCCACTTAGTAACTTTCCATTTTCATATTTAATGTTGGCCATCTCAATGAAAACTTTCCTCCATCTATAAAAAGAGGGTACACAATATTAGTCGGAAGGGCACAATAGAAGTAAATGTGAGTGGAAGTATCATCATTTTTTTCCCAGCAGTATCTTTCCACATAATCACGTCGAAATAATTCTCATGGCTTCGTTAACTAGACCACATCACCAAAATCAGTCTAAGGTTTTTGAATACCAACAAACATCATAATCAACATTACCTAGGAATGTGAGTTTTATGGTTTTTCAGATGGGGAGAGTGCAGGATGTCAAATTCACCAATTACAATGTCTATGACCCTGAGCAGTTCCCCACCTTGGCCTTCCACCATTATTCCGCACCGTTCTAAGTGTATATGGTGACCCATTAGTGCTCACCCAAATGTGGTTCCAACTCCTTGGAAAATATGGAATTATCCCTCTGATTGAGTAACCTCATTTTGGGCATACTGGGATTGTCACCCTATGTGTCCATATTTTACTCACCCTCCTAGACGGTGGGTACTTGTGGCTAGGGGGAAAGATCTGGACAATGAAGCAACAATATGTCATGTTACCAACCTACATATGCATGGAGATGAGATGAAAAAATCCTTATCCACTAAATATTCTGTAGAACATGATATCTATGGAAGATATGGTACATGCCATGGTCAATGTTGGTTACTGATTTCAGAAATAAATGCCTAATCCATTCGCTTTGCTATGTAGTTGATAGCCTAAATTTTTTTGCGCAATTGTACAAAGGAGGAGTGGCCATTCAGGGTAGTTTTCGCATCTGAACGATGTGTAGCCATTGTTCATATGGTTTGGGCTCGATATGTAATGAATGAATTGATTGATGATTTCTTAGATGCCCAAAAATCTGGGAAAGAGTTTCATTACAATTGGATTCTACTGCTTCTTGCTATGGTGCTTTGGCGGCCCCCTTGGGGTTTTGAACAACCTGCTGGAAGTAGGCATATCTTTGAAGCTCCTTTATTCTTGCAACTTCATGAAAGAAAGGATCTTCATTCCAAAGATTCCAACGACGCATTGTTTCAGATTTGGTACCAACAACTAATCTAGGAAACTACTTCTCAATATCACATCCCGTGCACCCTCTTGAACATGTATAATTTATACCTTTTATTTTAATGTACTATCCATAATTTTTTCATCTATCCCTATGATTATCAGGGAGTTACAATGACACTCTTCCCATTCTTCATTATGAAAGAATATATCTAAATGGCCTGGTCATCTCCAACCACTTCCAGCTGAGGACATTGATACTCTAGAAACACACATTAAGCACAATCAGGACTAAAATAAGGATGAAGCTATGTGGTATCAAGCACAACATGCGATCCCCCAAGGTATGGGTTCCAATGCTGATATGAACGAAAATGACTCTCGAGATCCCCATCCTATGTAGCCGCAAGCACACTCCACCCCAGTCGGAGAAAAATGAGAGTGGACTAACCCATCTGTCCATAATATTGTTCCCTCCACATGTCAGGGTTCCATCTATATGGTGTCATGTCTCACCATATTAATAGATTCCTTAAAACGTTAATTTTTTCTACAACAAGAAATAGATTTAGAGGCTATACGCAATGTTGACCATCTATGTCGAAAAATTGGGGGTACAACACTAGTCCTAGAAACTAGTCAACGACTTTCATCTTTCAAAATTAATTCCAATACCTCCACTCAGGTCCTTATATTGGACCCCCCAACATTACTTACTATATATGCCAATAGTGGTGGTATCCCGTTGGCACCAATTCCAACTCCCATGATACAATACTATGCTACCACCATGCTCTCTGATTTAAGTGAGTGCAATGATAGATTGGGACAAGATCATGCACAGTTACAACTCCAACATCAGGTAGACATCACCACACATAACCAGACACACGAGAAATATCAAAAGGAAATTCAGGATCAACGAGAATTACATAGGAGGTATGAAACATAAAGTGCAACACATATATTCTCCTAGACCTAGTACACTTAGCTCTGTACAAAGTTCATCGACCTTATTGAAGCCATGGATATCCTACATGCACATATTCCCACTACTTCTTCACAAGGGCGTGACATCCTTCTAGGATTTAAACTCTTGGTGGTAAAATCCTTCCTGCAAAATATAAAATCACATCTTTCTTCCCTTCGACAACCAATCCACCAAACCAATCCAACTGTCACTCAATTCCAACAATTAATTAATTTGTCCCAAGCCCCTCTCCACTATAGCCAACGTCAGGTGGAAGAATTCTTCAACATGGTTGAATGCATATTTTCCCTGTGGACCCATATCCAACTCCATAAGAATTATCTAAATCAAATATCGAGTTCGCACGACATAGGTGGAGGTCACATAACAAAAGAGAGATCTGGCTTCTTTTCCTCCCAAGGATCATGCCATGACAATGCTAGCAATTGTAGCAAAAACAATGGAGATCACTGCATCTCATGCTGAGTAGTAGAATATGTTTGAGATGATCTCTTCTGTGACTGATAATTCCTTGTTATTGTTTACAAATCTTTACGATGTGTAGGTTGTTGTCGACCCTATCATTGAGAAAATAAATAAAACTGACCTAACAACTTCTCATGTCACATTAGTTGAAGTCGTGACCATTGTTCAACTCATGCAGGATCTCCAGGGATACATTAATGAGCCTGAGTGCCTCTTTAAGTAGTTCGTAAAGGAACTCATAAGCAATGTCTCATATGTTGTGGCGGTAATTCCATGATTTTTTTGGCTCGAGGATGAGCTAATTAATAGTGGTGGGGGCCTGTTGGCACCCAAATTTTTGGGTTAATTTCACGTTCTCACACAAAAAAAGTTGTGCACACACATTCCAAGTTTTTTGTGTTCTTCTTCCAAGTTTTGTATTCAGCCATTTCACTTTTGTGTGAGCCTAAGATAAATTCACAAAGATGGACAAGAAGTGTGTGCCGAATCGAGTTTTGATATTTTGCACCAAGTCTAAGATATGAAATATGTGCTCTAGTTCGATTTTTGTTAGTAGCACTAGAAATCAAGAAGCCACATGTTGGAATCAAGAAAGGAATCAATGATAAATATTCTCTAATGATTAAGGACAACAACACAAGGGAACATGGAGCTACAAAAGATGAGCTAGTGAGGCAGTTAAGATCACCATGATTTTAGAAGGCTACATGGATTGGAGGTAGGTTCCAGAAGCATGTGAGGAAATTTGTCAGTAGAGCGAGTGGAGAATAGCAAAAAGAGATAGATCTCTGGAGTAGAGAAAGCTATAAAAGTAAGAAGCGACATCAGAAATAGAGTTAGATGGTGAAAGAGTTAGACACCCACGTAGAATATTCATTGAGTGTTGTGTGTCGAATCCCACTTTGAGAATTTGTAATATTGTAATGCTTCTTACTATAAATATAAGTATGTCATATGTCTGAGGTTTATAAGGATGATCATGGCGCAGTTGTTGTAAGTTTGGGGAATTATCTAAAGAGGACATGATATTACGTTGTTGTTGAATATAGTTTTCTTAATGTATGCTTGTGTTGTATGGAATTGAAGGAATAATAAAGCTACAATAGTTATGATCTATCATGTGTCATTGATGTGTTATTTGGATATGTGTGTGTATTGTTTTACTTATCAATTAATAATAATTTTATGTTAATGGATCACATTAATTACAGCCCGAATTGATACCCGTTCGTTTAATCCTTCATCCCTGTCACAAGACCAGATGGTCTCTGTGATCCTCATTGTGTCTCGGGTGAAACCTTCTTCAGCCTTGAATGAATATTGATATGCTGATTATTTGAGGGTTTTGTTGGTCAACTCTAGATGAACATTGGTTCTAAACTCCCCAGTGCTAAGAAGGATGCACGTGATCATGAAACAATGCCAATAGGGAGTGGGAAATTAGTGAACATAAAAGAGGAGGTTAATGTTATGTAACAAGATGAAATAACATAAGTCTTAGGTAACTCCATAGAGAGTTCCTTCTCCTTTGTACTTACATTATTTCCATACTAGAAAAAAGAGAGTAGAGCAACCTCATCTTTTAGCTAGGTTTTCTCCCACAAGGGTTTCCCAGAGAAAATCTTTGTGTTATTTTGTGGATGGTGCGTGAATGTATTTTATTGTTCTCTATTTTTAGTATTTTTTTTCTTTCATGCATAAGAAGAAGATCAATAACTAAGAATTCTGGAATCTAAAGGAATTTAACCTTCATAGTGTAGATTTCAGTTTTATTTATCAGATCTATTGTGATGAACTCTTCTAGTGGAATATCCACTAAAGTTTATAGATCAATAAAGTAATTTAACCTTCATAGTGTAGATTTTAGTTTTATTTATAATATATGTTGTGACAAACTATTCCAATGGAATATCCATGACAATTTATAGATCAATAATGATGCGATTAGATGGGTTTTCTCACATCTGGAGTCAAATAAGTCCATCATAGTGAACGAGGAAGGAACCCTTGTAACCCCATTTAAGCTAGATGATTTTCATATAAGGTACCAACTACAGAAGCATGGAGTATACTTAAACAAACAGTTCCTATATACATTCAGTGGAGTAAACTCCAATATGGTTGACATAATCAAAGAGTTGTGGGATGAATACAAGAATTTCAAACATAAGGATAATATGTTGTATAATATCCAATAATTCAAAGAACCCTATTAGGTACTAGCAATGATGATGTGTAGGCTATGCAGTGAAGAAGGATGCATTCATTTTAAGTTGGAGTGGACACCAGTAGTACACTATGTAGTTAAGGTAGGTCATGTATTCAGTTGGGCCCATATCCCATCTGCCAACATTTTCATAGAAGTCAGAGATGCACAATTGAGAAAAAAAATAGGTTTTTACATGTTTGCATATTTAATTGATGTTATATGTTTAGTAAATTCTTTTCCTTCAATGGGTTGGAAATAGAACCCTATTCTACCCCTCTAATATATCTTGTTTTGAGTTATGGATTTTTTTTTTAGGAAGAATATAGATGATACATGTGATCATTTCCTGACACTTCTATTTTTCACCATATAATCAACCACCTTTGATATTGTCACAAGGAACAATATAGAATCCCTCAGAGTTATAGGGGATTTGTACACGTGTAAACACTATAACTAGATCAAATTATTTGGGTGCACCTTTTCCCCACATCTACTTCCCAAATATGTCCTCGACATATTAATTGTCAGGGAAATTTGTTAAGTACCAAATATTTGCAAATAAAAAATCACCACAATAGATTCAAGGACAATATAGAAGAAATCCCCACTTTATTACTATTAAACTCTTAAGTTAGGGAAACACCATACAATCAATATTTTTAAGGAAGGCATCCACTCTTGATCACTTTCCTCTTCGAGGCGGAAACTTTGTAATGAGCTATGCTCCAAATAAAATAATTCTCAACATACCCATTACGTTATTTACACCCCTTTATATAGTGCTACCTACCTCCTAAGTGTTATAGATAAAATATCACAAGGATCTCACAGGGTAAACAACAATATCTCCCTAGGATATGCCTATTGATCCTAGACATAACGAAGGCTATATTCCTATGGTATTCATATATCTGAGTAAAATTTTCCTCTTTTACCCAAGAAGAAGGTTGAACATACCTTGGATTGGCGATTGTCCTCACATGTCTTGGCTATTGCAACTCCTGAGATCCAGTTCTAACTTCTGCAATCTACTTCCTGCACACAAGGATACAAACAACCACCTATCTACTATCCTTCTAGTGTTAGGAAAATCAAATTCGCTAGATCTATCTTGATATATTTCTTATAAGATTAGATCCAAACATTTACAAATAATATGCAAAAAATTTGGGGGAAAACCAATAATATTTTGATTAAAAAATAGAGAATACATACAATGTGATACCTTGATAAAGATTCATCCTCCTTGGCTACTTGCTCCTTGCTTCTCCTCAACTCCTCTAGATTGACCAACATAACTCTTCAAATGATTATTCCTTCTCTTTTGAAAGACTTTACTTTATTATATAGATCCTTGGAAGAGGCTTGAGAGAGCTTATATATCTTCTAGAGACCACTAGAGACTTGAATGTTATGAGTTCCTAGGCTCATGCAAAAAATATACAACTTATCCATTTCCTATCTAGAAGGTTTGACATATCACCGCTTGGTGCACCATAGATGATGTGCGATGATCATTGCGTGTTGTCTCCTATGAGACCCACAATGACCTACAAAAAGGGCCCAAATCTCAAGAAAAATATGTATTTTGGCTTTCATCTTCTTATGAACTCCCTTCTGGCCTGTAGGGTGGAAATTAAGGCTATAACATTAAGAAAATTCTAGAGGAGAAACATTCTATAAGTGGAACCCTCTATTAATCCCTCTTACATTCATTGTGTTCACACTAGGCCTTATTTATTAAAAGTGGCCTTCATACATAACAATACATATATACTATTATTCCCCTTGTGTACCTTCCTAGGTACCCTATATTATTCTCCTAGCTACACTAAAAAAATTATTATCAAACAATTGAAGAAAGGATTACTACATTTTCATCTTCAAGTTCAAAAACGATCCGGCCAAAGTTTCCCATCAAAGTGGGAATGTTCTCTTTATTAAATGTCTCCCATGCGAGGAAGGAGACCACAACTCTAAAGGATATTTCTTTGTGTGCAGGTGAGGCCAGAAACCATAACCCAAGGGGTGTGTTAGGATAACATATCATATCCTTGGGAATGATATACCCTTTGAAGAATGATCCAAATCCCCCATATATCATTTTTTAAGGATCTATGACCTTTGAGGAAGTATTGGCTAAGATTAAAGATAAACAAGAACAAACGCAGTTACAAGTTGAGCAAGAAGAGAAAATAAATGTGACCAAGAAACAAAGGGAAAAAATGTTAGCTAGTGAACAAGAGGAAT
Organism: Picea engelmannii; assembly: GCA_009831015.1. Taxonomy (NCBI): domain Eukaryota; kingdom Viridiplantae; phylum Streptophyta; class Pinopsida; order Pinales; family Pinaceae; genus Picea; species Picea engelmannii. The sequence goes on from ML821624.1 coordinate 78,613, forward strand.
ATGAAGCCAAAAATAAGGCTCAGATAGAGAAAGCGGAAGAATAGTTTAAAACATATATAGAGGCTTAGGAGAAGTTAAGAATGCATAAGGAACAATAAGAGGAAGTAGCTAGAAATAAAGAAAAGGAGGAAAGGAATAAGGCCAAAGAGAGTTGAAGACAAGAAGAAGGAACATGAAGAAATATGACAGGCTATAGAAGAAGAAAACAAGAGGAAAGAGGAAGAAGAGAAAAATAGGGAAGAGATGGAAAACAAGAGGAAATAATAAGAAAATAGGAAAACAAAGGAAGAGAAAAAGGAAATAAGAGGAAGATAGAAACAAAGGAACTAGCCCAAACATTACATAGGGAATCACACTACTTCGTTCTCCCACCAATCCTGGCAAACCACTCAATACAATACTAGATGGATTCTCCCATATAGTAGATTTTGATGATGTTGTGGTATCCCTAGGAGATTATTTTTTCAGCAAACCCAAAATAGGTATTTCCAAGAGACCAACAAAGAGACAAAAGATAGAAGACACTCTTATGAAGGAGTCATTAGATAGGATTATTTTATGGAACCTCAGGAAGGATACTGAACAAAATGCAGAGGACACAACCTTTTCCTTGAATTCCTTTGCATGATCAAATTCAATCACCATTAGTGAGCTGAATGCTACACTAAACAAATACAAGGTGAAGGAATTGGTCCTAGAAGACCAATTGAAGAAAAAAATATATTAGATAGAAAATTCTTTTAGGCAACATGCCTATGAGAAAGATCTATTGTACAAAATTGAGAAATAACATTTGAAGAAGACACATTTACATTAAATGGAGTATTTGAGAACAAAGCACTAGGAAATTGTCACTCTTATTGAGCAACACAAGTTAAAGATTATAGAATATGGAGAGAAAGTGAGGACTCTTGAAGCCAAAATTAAAGAGAGAAACAAAACTTGCGTCATCCTTGAAATTGTGGAAGAAGTGGGCTTGACAAAAAATAAATATCTAAGGGAAGATCATAGACATTTCTTCTTCGAGTTGAATGGAATTTAACAATATCATGGTGATTCGACAAGGATTTTAGATCAAGTGAAAGAGAAAATGGAGAAAAGAAAAGCTACCTAAGATGCTTTTGATGTAGTTATGGATTGGAAGGAATGTTATACTGATACTCCTTCAAACCTCCCTAGATTTGATCATAGATAAAAGGGGAAAAAATAGGTACTAATGGACACCTTGATGTCCTCCTATGAGGACATTGAGGAAACTATATAGATCACCTCTAAAACTTGATTCAAACTATGTAATTCAACATATGATATCTTATAATAGTTTGGAATTCCTGTTATGGATGAATTGAAGTAGTTCCCAGTAAGATACAGATTGCATAAGTTTAGAATATTTGAGACAACAAATAACAAGAAATTTCCCAGCTCAATGACATAATTAAGTATGCATTGAATAACTACTTGATAAGGATAGTAAAGATTACAACTATGGTTGATTCCTACATTAAAAAGGTGCACAAAGATTTGGAGTGAGTGGTTAATAAAAGGATTTATGATGGGGAGTTACAATTTGAAAAAATGAAGTCGAACAATATAGAAGAACTCTCCAAATATTATAATAGGTGGATCTCTTATAGATATAGTTTAGTCATGAAAAAGTCCACTTGAATGTTGTAGATAACTAATGTATTAGATTCAAATGTAAAGGGAATTCAAAATGTATAAAAGGAAAAAAGGGGTAGGATGAAATGTTTTAACTCTATCCTTAGTAGTTATAGAAGTTGAAGAGCCTCTCTTGTTCTATAAAAGAGAGTGATTGTATTAGAGTAAAGGACCTTTTCCTAACATCTTATTGTAATATTCTTATTGCATGAATAAAGGACAAAATCACTATTTGGTGGCCATGGATGTTATTTTACTGTATTGTGGGATTTCTCTTTGTTTTAGTGAATGTTAATTGGTTTTATAAGAACTCATGCATCTGAATTTTTTCTGTGTATATGTTTAATAAAACTGATATGTGCATGGTTGTTATCATATATAGTGGTGATATATTCAGTTTAGTAAATACTTTTGTATATGCTATATCGGGTTTATTTTTGTTTATATATTGTCGACACTATGATTCCTCCAAATTTCAAGTAATACAATTGAATGTTGTACTTGAATCTTTATATTAGCTCTTGATCATGATAGGTTAGAAAGATAACTATATAGTTTTATTTTCAATAAATATATTTAGAATTAGAATAGTTGTTGGAAGTAAATTTGATTTCCTTCTCTACTTTTTAAAGAAAAATATTAGTGGCAACTAGGCTGACATACTTGTTGGATTTTTCTACCCCAAGCGAGAGTGAGTCCAATTGGGACTCACCATTGGGCATTCTCCCTTATTGATTGACTAGCCATTTAGACCCATCAACAAAATTATCACTAGAAGGAGGGCCATAAAGATGAATGGATAAAAAGGAAAATGTGTATAATCTTGACCCTAGATATTTTATTTTGTGAACTAATCTTGCTTAGCCTAGTGAATCTCGTACTCCCCACCCCAAGCATACCATTGACCCGTAGAAGACTCTAGTTCCTACCCCTACTCAAATATTCAGTCATTAGAGTGTGTCTCAACCAATATAAGTGGTTGAAATTTCTCAATTGGTTGAATACTCTCATGCTTTGACCCAAGGTTTGAGTATACAAACTGGACAAGAACCCATTGAGTATCCTCTCTCTGGAAGGCATCGACAACTTGAATGCAAACCACCAATCAACCGCATTTTCCTAATATACTCGGTAATTCCAATGACTACAATGCCTAATTACAACCTTTCCAATATATTCAAGGGAATATATCATCCTTCTGAGGTAAGTATTGAAGAAGTTTTATCTACCGTTGCTGGTAGACTTTCACTTCCCCCTGATTCTCCTCTAGTAACTCCCAAATACGCTTCTAAGGAATATTCTTTAGGAGAAGAACCCTCAAAAAATGCTCTAGAAAATAGTACCAAAAGAAATATGGCCAACACTAATTCTATTCCACCTTTTCTTTCCCAGGATGTTGTTGTTGTTCCAGGAGATCCACATCCTTTACCTAAACATCCTAAAAAAATTCTTCCAAAGTTTGAAGCTGAAACAAAATATTTTACAAAAGATCACATTAATAGATTCATGCTTGTAATTATATTAATGAATGTTCAACATGTGGATGTGGTTTTCAGGTTATTCCCTTACACCTTCGAAGGAAAATAATCAACATGGTATTTTTTTTCTTAGACAATGATCAATTAGAAGTTGGGAGGATTTTTAAATTAATTTTCAAACAAGTTTGGAGATGAAAAAATCCCAACAGTTTTAGTTTTGGAGTTATATAGAATTAAAATGGACCCTAAAGAAAAATTCAAATATTTTAATAAAAAAATTATATCACTGATAAATAAAATTCCAGAGACTTCTAAACATGATAAATATGTGTTAATTAAATTTTACACTTTATCGTTTCCAACCACGATGGTTGTGTTTTTTAAAAGAGTAGAGAAAAATACCATTGACTTGACCTTTAAAGAGGCTATAAAAGTTGAAAAATATATGCTTAGTATTAAGGGTAACTTGGGATTGGAAATAGAAAAGGATGCATCATCCAAAAAGAAACAAATCCTCCAAACCAATCTCCCTATGATAAGAAATATGGGCATGGAGAGATTGAAAAGGATTATTATTAAACTGTCAAATGATTTTTTTTATTTAAAAATAAATTCTGGAGAAGGCACATCTACCAAAAGTTTTTCAAGCCTCCTTCCAAAAACGAAATTGGTTGAAACGTGCAAAAGACAATTAACATGAAAGTTTTTATCAATGTGATTAAAAAGAGTGGGGAATCCTCCTCGGGCGGGCAAGATGAAAAAGAGGAAACAAGAAAATAAGAGGCCTCCAAAAAGAAATAATGTGATGGAGAAGAGGCCTCCAAAAAAAAATTTAATTATTTGCAGGATGTTTCTTATAGCTTATTCGGAGAATAAGAAGGTGAAGATATTGAAGAGATTCATATTTCTCAAAATTCCTATAATACCAAAAGCAAAATAAAAAATTCAACATTAGATTTTCCTTCAACTTCTGCCCTTGCCAAGAAAACTTCAAATGGCAATAAGATGACTTCCACAATCACATATCCTTCATCTCCCTCTGTTTTAACTATTTTAGAATATGATTTTTTGGAAGATATGAGGAATACCATGGCTAATATTTATTTGTTTGAATGATTAAAGTTACAACAAATTCAAGGGAATTTCATTAAGTCTTTCCAAGGATCATCTTTATCTTTAAGTAAAGGAAAATATACATCTGTATCTTTAAGTAAAGGAAAATATACCACTATTGTGGGAAACAAAGATAATGGAAAATATATTTAAACATAGATGGTGGGAAGAAAGTGGAAAATGAACAATCTATTTTTAATGCTTTTTTGATTGGTAAGAAGTTAAAATATACCATTCCTCCTTTCCTCCTAATATTTTAAATATTTAATAGAAATGTGCACAATTGTATGGTTGATTTGGGTGCTTCATCTAATGTTATTCCCTATATTATGTGTTGAAAGTTGAACATGAAAAGTTTGACATTCATATTGTGCAATTAGATAGATCAATTGTCAAAGTAATTAGAGAGATGAAGAATGTCTTGATAAGATTAAGTTATAATCATAAGGTTCACCAATTTATTGACATCATTGTAGTGGACATTCCTAAAGCATATGGCCTACTTTTAATCAAAGATTGGTTAGAGAAATTAAATGGGTATTTTGTTACTGACTGGTCCCATCTTTGGTTTCCTTATAATGGAAATTAGAACAAGATTAAAGTTGATTGAGAAAGATATATGAAACACATTGTTATAGATCTAAATGATACCAATGAACCTATAGTATTCAACAATTCAATTTTGGGAAGTTATTGCTCAAACACTTTCTTTTGAGATTTTACTATTGATTCATCCCCTCTTGTAGAATCAAACAAGTTATTTGGAATCTTTCATTTCACACAAATTGTTGATCCCAACTGCAATAATAGCACATAGTAAAGACACTAAATTAGTTTTAGATACCAACATTTCGACATTGTATTTTGATGGATCCAAATATAATGAGGGTGCAGGTTTTGGTTGTATCCTAAAGATCCTAAAGGTAAGAAAAAACTGATAGCTTGTAGATTGAAATTTGAATGTACCAACAATATTGCTAAGTATGAAGCCATGGTTTAGGGGCTAAGAAAAGTAGTAGACATGCAAGTAAATTTGTTAAAGGTTTTTGGTGACTTTGAAATAGTAATACGATAGGTACATAACACAATCCATTTCATTTCTAGTCATCTCAAAATTTACCATCAAGAGGTATGGGATTTGGCAAGAACATTTGATGCTTTTAACATTAGTCTTATTCCTCATACTATGAGTTCTGATTCTAATCCCTTAGCCAATGTAGCTTCTAGGTTGATTCCATCATAAGGATTCATGTCTAACACCATTTCTATAGAATTTTTATATAAGTCCTTAGTACCAGACAATATAACCAATTCAAGGGTATTTGATGATGCTCAACAGATCATCAACTTCCTTGCCATGAAACACATCTTTAAGGATTCTCCCATTGATGAGATACAACATGATTATCTCTTGAACAATCAGAAAAAATGTTGTGCAGTTAAAACAATTGAAGGTAAACAAATCCCAAAGAATTCCATCCCAAAATCTGTGGTAAGATTGGAAAAACTATTACACCCGTAAAAAAAATTCAAGAGGGTGGCCAATTGTAAAACTAATAGTTCCTATATGCAGTATGAGGTTATAAATTTGGGAAAATATAAGAATCCTTAGACTGTTGATCTTGGAGCTAGTTTTTCTCCATCGGAAAAAAATCCTTCATCAAATTATTTAGAGAGTATAAAAATATATTTTCCTAGAATTATGATGATATTAAAACCTTTCATACTAATATCATCCAACATTTTATTCCATTGAAACTGGACACAAAACCCTTTTAGTATAAATTAAGAAAGATGCACCTTGATCTAGAACCTTTGGAGAAAGGAGAGTTAAATAAGCTACTAGCTACTAAAATCATATTCCTAGTAAGAGATACAAAATGGATAGCGTACTTCGTCCTGGTAAGAAAAAATAATGGAGACGTCAGGTTGTATGTGGATTTTAGGAACCTGAACATAACATATTGAAAGGATAATCACCATGTTCCTCCTCTGGAGCAAATGCTACAATGTGTTTCAGGTTCTGAAATGATATCTCTACTATATGGTTTCTCAGGATACAACCAAGTCCTAGTTTCTCATAATGATCAACTGAAGACAACTTTTAGAACCAAATGGGGAACCTATGCTTATTGAAAGATTCCATTTGGATTGATTAATGTTGAATCTACCTTTTATAGAGCAATGGACATTTCCTTTCAAGGATTAATTTGGAAGTGTATTGTGGTATATCTCGAAAATGTAACTATGTTCTCATGAAACAAAAAATATCATGTCAATCACCTTAGACATATTTCTGATCGATATAGAATGTATGCCATTTATATCAATCCTAATAAGTATGTTTTTATAGTAAATGAGGAAACACTTATAGGATTTATTATATTGAAATCAGGAATAATGATTGAACCTACGAGAACATAACAATTTCTAAGATTTATTTTCCACACAACAAGAATTCTATGTAATATTTTCTTGGTAAAATAATTTTTATATGCAAATTTGTCCCAACTTTTCTAAAACTATCTAACCTATTCAAGACATGATAAAGAAAAATGCAAAACTTAAATGGGTTCCTAAAGAAATATAATCTTTTGTCCATATTAGGGAAGAGATAGAAAGAGATCCTTTGATGAACCCTAATTTTGATAAAAATTTCATATTGTACATATTTTCTTCTCACATTGCATATGAAACTATACTTACTCATAGGAATGATGAAAAAATGAAGTCCCAATTGCATTCATGAGTTCGAGACTACAAGGGGAAGAACTAAAATATCTTGAAGTTGATTAGAAATCCTATGTTTTTTACAAATAAATCAAACACTTCATAACTTACCTTCTGAAATATCGAACCAAGGGTTAGTTCCTTACCTTGCAATAAAACAATTTCCAATGCAGAAAGATTTCAGTGAAAAAAGAGCTCATTGGATGACTGAACTAAAGGAATATGACCTGGATATTAAACCTACAAAGAATGTAAAATAGAAAGGGTTTTACAAACTTGTTGCTGAGGAAAAAGGTACACAAGAAGATGAAGAGGGGTGGCATAATGAGGCCTCCTTAACTAAAAATAAAAATTATTACAATCGTATTCCTGCCAATTCTTGGTACTATGTAGTATACCTAGGGAGGTAATATGGGGTACCTAGGGAGGTACCCAATGGGAATGTGGTTATGTATTATTAGTGGAAGTCATTTAATATATGAAAATGTGGTCATTCAATGTAAGGTGGATAGGTCCACTATATTAATAAAGGCCCACTATGGTAGTTAGATGTAATAAATGTGAGAAGGATCTCTAAAAGGTTCCTAGGAGATAGAGAGATCTATATAAAGAAGTGTAAGCAATGTAATGAATATAGTGAAGAATATGGTCATTGTAATAATCAAGTAGTGCTTGAGGAGTGCATTCCTTCCATAAGGAATAATATATGGTGTTACCCTATATCAAGGGTTTTCTCTATTTCTTGTGTTCAGTATTTGGTGAATGGTTTAGATTATTCTTGTTGATATTGTGGGTTTATTTTGAGATTTATCTTCAGATATATTTAGGTACTTAACAATTGGTATTAGAGAAATTTCCTTGGCCAAAGAAGGGGAGAAAGTTTTGCTCTTTTTGCTGATTTTTCTACAAAAAAAAAAGAGGGCAACACAATTCAAGTTCATATCTGAAAATTTGTTTGTATAATTTGATAAAACAATTGGACATTTAAATTCATCTCGGAAAAATAATCAATTTAAAAAAAAACATCGGCTGAAACAGAGTCTGAGAAGTAAAGTTATGAGCATTTTAAACTCAACAGTTTTTCAGGGTTTTTTTGGAAAAAACCGCAATTTTCTGCATTAATTTATTTTAAACCCTAGTTTTTGTTGAATATTTTTTTCCAAGAAAGATGTATTTTACACGAAAAGATGATGGTCCTAGTATTGAAGAATTCTTAAAGTCCCACAAGTCAGAATGGAAAGAGCAGTGGAAATTTTGTCTACATCTTCATTTGAGAGAAGATGCTCACACAGGGTGGACATCATTTGAGTTTTGGGAGTGGATGTCACTTTCTGAGGAAGAAATGGAAAAATTGCTTTTAGAAAAGTAGTATCATATGAAGTGTAAGGATAAAGACAACACCAAGGGTTTATTTTCATGTGAAAAATCTACATTACAGGTTCATGGTTGCATTCATAAAGAAAATGTCATTGTTTCTATTAATCCTATTTTCCAGCAAAATTTTATCAATATTCAATTGGTTAATAGATTGCAAGTTCCTACAAAGAATATTCATAGCACACAGGTTGTTGATAAACGTGTTCAATTTTTTAAAGATTTGAAGATAACTATGGATAAATATGTCCTGCATTCATATTTTCATGCTACATATATGGATGATTTGGATATTGTTTTGGGATATACTTGGATAAAATCAATGGGTACCATTAATATTAATGTGCATAAGATTTTTTTGAAGTTGTGGTACAAGAAAATGAAAATAACATTGCAAGATGTGTCTCTTAGTAAGAAATATGGGCCCATGGAGGCAAACAAAGAAGTTATTGCTGAGTCCAAAGTTGAATCAGAGCCATAGTCTATAGAAGGAAATGAAGAAAAACCACAGGAAGGATACAATCAGGAAGCCAAGGAGGTCATTCAATCAAAGGCACAATGTGTTTCATATTTGAAGAAAATAAAGAAAATTCCTACAGTTGTTGTATATCGCCATCCACATCATATAGAGAAACAACAGTCATCAAGGCAAGGGTGTGTGCATCAACACATTTATGCACCAGCAGGGAACCAGAAAGGAAACTGATCAAGAGGTGCATGGAGGCCTACTAGCACTACAAGAAGACATCAGGCTAGAGAACTAATCCCATGAAAACACCGACATAATGCCGATAAAGATCAGGGTGGCAAGGCAACATATGGACATCATGTTCAAATTCCATTGGGATGGATGGATTGTTGTAATTGGTACCAGTTGGATACATTGCTTAGTCAATACTATTGTATGGTTTATTCTCGTGTTTCAAGGATGAAACATGTGAAGGGGGATGGAATGTAGTATACCTAGGAAGGTAATATGGGGTACCTAGGGAGGTACCCAATGGGAATGTGGTTATGTATTATTAGTGGAAGTCGTTTAATATATGAGAATGTGGTCATTGAATGTAATGTGGACTAGTTCCACTATATTAATAAAGGCCCACTATGGTAGTTAGATGTAATAAATGCAAGAAGGCTCTCTAGACGGTTCCTAGGATATAGAGAGAGCTATATAAAGAAGTTAAGCAATGTAATGAATATAGTGAATAATATGGTCATTGTAACATGAAAGTATTTATTGAGGAGTGCATTCCTTCCATAAGGAATAATATATGGTGTTACCCTACCTCAAGGGTTTTCTCTATTTATTATGTTCAATATTTGGTGAATGGTTTGGATTATTCTTGTTGATATTGTGGGTTTATTTTGAGATTTATCTTCAGATCTATTTAGGTACTTAACATACTATGTGATAAAATAATACTTGACACATGGTAGTGCCCCCCAGTACTTGGAAACTCATAAAAAGAGAGATCTTAGAATGAAACAATCTCAGTGTCAATTAATAAATCAGATTATTTTCGGACACAACTATGATGATGTCGTACTATGTCTGAAAAAATTAGATGTAGAGAAGGTTTTGTATGAATTACATGATGATACTGTTGGAGGTCATTTTTTTAGGGGATACCACTGCACATAAAGTACTCTGAGCATGGTATTACTGGAAAAACATGTTCAAATATGTTCATGCTTATCCCAAAAAATGTCAAGTTTGCAAAAAATCACCTTGAAGAGAAAAGAAACCTTCATTTCTTCTCCAACCTATTTCAATTGATAACCCTTTTCAATAAATGGGATCTAGACATTATTGGTGAAATCAATGCTAATTCTTCCCATCTCCACAAATACATATTGACAACAAAAAACTATTTTACCATATGGAAAAAGGATGCGCCTTTGAATATTGTCAATGAAAATTAGTTTATATGATTCCTTGAATCCCATATTATCACCATATTTGGTGTCCCTCAATATCTAGTTATTGATAATGATGAATATTTTTCATCGTTAAAATTAACTGAGTTTTATATATAAAATAAAATTGATACTAAGTATGTTTCCAAGTATTAGCATGAAGGAAACAATCTTGCAGAATCAAGTAATAAAAATCTGATCCGAATCCTTAAAAAAATTGTTACTGATCATTAGAGGAAATTGCATCTTGATTTATGTATTTCTCTATGGGTTGATAGGGCGACACCACAAGTATATTTAAGGAAATACCCTTTATTATTTGTCTATGGAAAAGAGGTAACACCCACCCCACCCCCCCTGCTGCCCCGCCCCCCTAATATATTTTTTCCTTCTATGCAATTATCCCAATCTACTAAAGAAAGTAATTTCCCACTTATGCAACAAATAGTAAATACTATGCTTAAGCTAGAGGGAGAAAGGAAAAAATCCAAGAGAAAAATCAACCAACATTAAGAGTTATTCAATGGATGGTTTGATAAGAGCTCTATCAGTCATAAGGGTTTTCAATTTGGAGACCTAGTTATAAAGTGGGACAAAGCCAATGAACCTAAAGGAAAGCATACAAAATTCCAACAACTATGGCTTGATCCATTTCAAATCCTGGAAATAATTGGATCTAGGAATTTCAAGCTCAAAACTCTAGAAGGGGAGATTGAGGACCTCCCTATCAATGACCAAATCCTCAAAAAGTACTTTTATTGATCACCTATGGTGATTTGGTCTTGTACATAGTAGCTATCCTTTCATGTTATTTTCTTTTTCAAAGTTTTATCTTACTTTTAGAATGCTTTTGTATATTCATTTATTTTTTTTTATTTGATTTGGATTATTGTACACTAATTTTTTTTTATTATATTTAATCATCCCTTTCTATTATACTATTATGCTGAAAAAGGGAGATTATTTATTAAGCAAAATATAAAAGAAAATTCCTATTTTTAATTGTCCAAAAGACACTTGGAACAAGAGAATCTACTCTAACTAATTTTATAGAAGAATGTAACATAGAGGATCAAGGATAACAATGGAAACTTTGAGATGGAAAAATATTATAATTCTAGATAAAATCTTAAGTTATGCATTTTTAAAAAACATCCACAAAGTTGGACGAAAGTGTGGTGTATTCCTTTCCATGGTGGTACTCATATGAAAGATAAGGGCTTACATGGAAGTAGAAAAATACGAGCCTAGGTGTCTTTTGGATATTCTCTGGAATATCCACTCACTACACATTAAAATGTTGATTTTGTTATGCCTTCATATGGTATACCCATGACTACAATATGTATTGATAGTGCTAACATATCTAAGAAACTCAAAGTTCCATCCCATTCCTTTAAGGGGATTCTAAATATGCACCCCCATCCACAATTAAATGAAAAATTGTTAAAATATCAATAGAGAAAGAGCAAAGAAATAACATATCTATATATTATTCTTAAAATGGATTCGGACTAGTGTTATAACCCTAACTTTCTCTACACATGCATACCTAGAATTTGGCCTTCTTACTTGCATTTTTTTCCAAGCCATCATTGAGTTGCTCTTCTAAAAAACTAATTTTTTGAAAATGTACACGCCCTGCTCCACTACTGCCCGCATACATAAACTTACTGTACCACTACAACCCACGTACGTACGCATGTTTCACCACTACATCTCGCGTATGTACACATGATACACCACTACAACCTGCGTATACTTGAAAAAGTTATAAAAATTAAAAAGTTGCAAGGAATTCGTTGAGATTACGGGCTATTGGGTAGTTTCCCAACTAATCCACCACCTATAGCCCGTCACCCAACCGAATAACCATCCTTTTGTCATATAAAAGGATGTCTTGGGGTCTCATTCCACATCTAGACATAAGAACAATGAAACTCTTCCCATTTCACATCCCCTCCTTGCCCCAAGCATTGCATCCCTTTTGTGACAATTTCATCAGAATTCCCTAATTTGCCTTCCTTCCTCCATCATAAACCCATTATACTTCCCAAGAATAAGGTTGAGAGGAGAATATTATCGAAGGTGCACTTGGATCTTGGTGAAGAGGAGCTTGGACTAGGTTCATGGAGTAGTAGCTGAATTTGGTTGTAAGTGATCATTGTATTATCAATCAAATAAGTACTTTTCCAGTCCCAAAACATGATGTGTCGAATGTTTGCATTTGTTTTATGTTTTTATTCTAACATCTAACCCTTATTTATGTATGAAATGTATGCTTGTAGCTTTTGTTTGTCTGTCTTTGAATGTAGAGAAACCTTGGGAGGAGGTTTGCAGTCAACGAAGTTATCGAGCATGAGAGGATCATCACTGAACGCAGAGTAAAGGTACAATTACCTGATCCTTCTCATTTTATTTTCTTGCATAAGTTTGGGGTATGCTTGGGGTAGTTAGAGAAGTAGGAGACTTTTAAGCGGTTATTTATCTTCCTACATTGTAAACCCCGGTGTATCCATAGGGGGGGGTTCCCGCTAGAAACTAGAGAATTTAGGTAAAAGGGTGAAATATGTAACCATAGAAGGGATATAGATTCTCGCTGGTAGTAGGTCCAGGTCTATGTTATCAAAGATGAGGAACAAACATTGACATGTATTCAATTACAAAAGGTTTATCTGTGGCATCTTATCTAATAATGTCATTGTTGAGCACACACTTATATTGAGAGGGGGGGGTGAATCAATATAATATTTATTTTTTTTAACTTTTGTAAACATTCATCAACCATAATAAAAAAATCACATATTAACTAGAGAACATGGAACACAATATTTACATGGAAACCATTTTGGGAGAAAACCACAAAATGTTTCTTTATAATTATTTGTAGTAACCAACCTACTGTTACAAATATTTATAGGAACCAACCTACTAGAGACACCAGTCCCCACTAATACAAATCCTGGTAGGAACCAACCTACTCTTACAAATTTTCATAGAAACTAATCTACTAGAGACACCAATCCCCACCACTAAGCATCAACTTAGAAAGAGGCACCAATATATTTGTTTGAGTAGCACAAACCTACTCTTACAGATCTTCTTAGACACCAATCTACTAGAGACGCCAATCCCCACCACTACACCAACTTAGCAAGAGACACAAATATCTTTTTGTGAGCTACACCAACCTTCAGTGAGTTTGATTTCTATTTCTACCTTCACCAAGTCTGCTCGCTTCTTCTTCCTTCACCAGTTCTACTCACTACTTCTACCTTCACTAGGTCTTCTCACTACTTCTTCCTTTATTAGGTCTAAGTAACATTTGAATTTCCAAATGGTAACTTTCTCAAAGCTTGTTGTTTTAGGGCCTCTTCCCAAGAATGAACGTGTACAACATGTCACGTATCCAATTTCGAAAATATGATTGTAAAATTGTTACCTAAGGTACTTCTATATGTCTCCTCTCTTCTTTGAAATTTTCACAATATGAAAAGTCCCAAAATAATTTATAGTGAAAATGACAAGCTGACCTATTTGGAACTGATTTCAGGAGAATTCATAATGCCTAACTTCCAAAGGGAATATCTTCGAATTTTTAGCGAATGGGCCTCTTAAATTTGTACCACATGTACACCAAGATCTGTCCTTTATCTCTGCAAAGTTTGAAGGTCTGAAATATCCTAGAAAATAATTTGTAGCGGAAGTTCCAAGATGACCTAATTGAAAATGATTTTAGGAGCATTTAGGAACCCTAACCTCCACAAGGCATATCTTCGAAAGTGTAATGAACCATCCCATGAAATTTGTACCGCATGTACATATATATCTCTTGTTGTTCTATGTAAATTTTTAAGTTTTGAAACATCCTAGAAGCAAGTTATAGCTAAAGTTCCAAGATGACCTGTTTGAAATTGATTTCAAGAGCATTCATGAATCTTAACTTCCACTGGGCATATATCCAGAATTATAGCCAATATCTAAAATTTGTACCACATGTACATCACAATATATCCTCTATCTTGAAAAATTTTCAAGGTCTGAATGATCTAGGTGTATATCGGTGGCTAGCCACTTCTTCCAACTGGATCACATACAATTTTCATCTTGGTAGTTATTTTTTCTAGATTTTCGGGTCCTAAACTTCCGGGGCCATTTTGATGCCCTAAAAAACGTTTTTTGGGCTCGCCAAAGTCACATTGTAGATAGAGTCAAAGTGTGAAGACAAAATGTGTAGTCCTTTGATAGAAATTTCCAATGGGCTATCATGTGCCTACAACGAAGATCATATGCAAAAGTTATAACCCCGAGAAATTGATTGATCCAGATTATTTTCGGCATGAAATGAGAGCGGAGATATAATGAAGAAATGTGAAAAGATATCTCAGATATCCAATAATATAACATAAATGTATCAGAGGTGCAACCATAAACATAGATATACAATAATACACAATTTTCTATTAATGAGCGAAAATGTACAAAGACTGTAAAAATACAGAGTGAAAGACTCACTAGAATGGTGGTAGCTTATCTCTGAGAAGAGATGTGTCCTCTAATCGCATTCACAAGAAGATGATATTACAATGAGGCTCCAAATTCCTTTTTATCATAAATAAAATCCAAAACCCTAACCCCGGAAGATGAAAATCCAACAGTTTTGTGGACCTCATTTTGGGTAGTTTGGTGTATCAACTTCTATGGGGCGTAACTTTGGCATACGATCTCTGTTTGGGGCGCACAATATCTCGTTGGAAAGGTATCATCGAGGAGATTCATTTTGGGGGCTCAATTAGACGCTTCAGCTATCATTGAGAATCCCGATCCCCAAAAACCTTCATTTAGGCCCTCAAAATGGCCCCAGAAGTTAAAAACTGCAGAAAATAGTAAATTACGAAAATTGCCAGAAAACTATTTTGAGCCAGTTGGAAAAGGTGGGTGGCCACCAATATCCACCTGGATCATTGAGGTACCAAATTACCCCATCGGGGCCCACATGAGTTTTTGTGCTTCATCTCCCAGGGTTAGGTTTTTGGATGTCTAGGGTTTTCTCATTACTTCTTGATGATAAAAAGGCTTGGAGGCCTGATTGTAATGTGCTCAAGCAAATGCATGTATCCATCACATTTATTCTCATAGATTAGATACCACCATTCGAGAAACATTGTTTCATTCTTCATTTTATAGTTTCAATAGATTTATTTATTGAATAGAAGTTAAGTTTCACTGTATCTCTGTTATTGTTTTTTGTATATCTATTTTAATATTATAGATCTATGTTTAATTTTGTTCCAATCATAAATACGGATCAGTGGTATCAGAGCGGTATACTCTTCATTTTTCTCTGTGCATGTCCCCAACGAGGTTAGGGTATAAGCATTTGGGACTCAAAATAGTTGAGCCTTTGCAAGATCAGCCTCGCCGAACCTGACGACCACCCATGGGGGAAGAAAAGAGAGATGATGGGGTAGGAGATCCCTTTAAAACATTTCTCAAGGAATCCCTCATGTGATAGAGGAACAATATGACGGATAATTTTGCACAAATCCTTCGACGACTACCAGTAGGAAACATATCTTCCTTGACTGGAAGCGTCGTCCCTTTCAAGGTACATATCAATTTGGATATTCCTATATTTGAAGGTCAAACAGATGCGGATGCTGTATAAAAATGGTTAAAACTTCTAGAAGGGTATTTTTCTATCCATAACTTTTCTGATAGAAAAAAATATTACATTTTTTCTCCTTAAGTCCATCCCCCATGTCAAATATTGGTGGGAGACTTTGTGTGAGAAAAAGGAAACAAAGGAATCTACATTATTTGTAGTCGCACCCACTTGGGGTTCTTTCAAGGATTCTATTAAGGAAAAATGATACCCTGTTGGAAGTTATGAAGGCTTATATACATGATGGACCACACTACAATAGGAAAGGGAACAAACAGTACCAGAGTTCACCAATGTATTCCATACCTTGCACACCAAGATGGGTATCCTAGAATCTGAGTGACATCTGGTGCTCAAGTACCATGACGGTATGCATAGATACATCGAGATATAAATGCATTTTCTGGGCATCTCGTCCTTGGG
>ML821624.1:95021-114407 GCA_009831015.1 Picea engelmannii
GGAAATTAGTGAACATAAAAGAGGAGGTTAATGTTATGTAACAAGATGAAATAACATAAGTCTTAGGTAACTCCATAGAGAGTTCCTTCTCCTTTGTACTTACATTATTTCCATACTAGAAAAAAGAGAGTAGAGCAACCTCACCTTTTAGCTAGGTTTTCTCCCACAAGGGTTTCCCAGAGAAAATCTTTGTGTTATTTTGTGGATGGTGCGTGACTGTATTTTATTGTTCTCTATTTTTAGTATTTTTTTTCTTTCATGCATAAGAAGAAGATCAATAACTAAGAATTCTGGAATCTAAAGGAATTTAACCTTCATAGTGTAGATTTCAGTTTTATTTATCAGATCTGTTGTGATGAACTCTTCTAGTGGAATATCCACTAAAGTTTATAGATCAATAAAGTAATTTAACCTTCATAGTGTAGATTTTAGTTTTATTTATAATATATGTTGTGACAAACTATTCCAATGGAATATCCATGACAATTTACAGATCAATAATGATGCGATTAGATGGGTTTTCTCACATCTGGAGTCAAAGAAGTCCATCATAGTGAACGAGGAAGGAACCCTTGTAACCCCATTTAAGCTAGATGATTTTCATATAAGGTACCAACTACAGAAGCATGGAGTATACTTAAACAAACAATTCCTATATAAATTTAGTGGAGTAAACTCCAATATGGTTGACATAATCAAAGAGTTGTGGGATGAATACAAGCATTTCAAACATAAGGATAATATGTTGTATAATATCCAATACTTCAAAGAACCCTATTAGGTACTAGCAATGATGATGTGTAGGCTATGCAGTGAAGAAGGATGCATTCATTTTAAGTTGGAGTGGACACCAATAGTACACTATGTAGTTAAGGTAGGTCATGTATTCAGTTGGGCCCATATACCATCTGCCAACATTTTCATAGAAGTCAGAGATGCACAATTGAGAAAAAAAATAGGTTTTTACATGTTTGCATATTTAATTGATGTTATATGTTTAGTAAATTATTTTCCTTCAATGGGTTGGAAATAGAACCCTAGTCTACCCCTCTAATATATCTTGTTTTGAGTTATGGATTTTTTTTTTAGGAAGAATATAGATGATACATGTGATCATTTCCTGACACTTCTATTTTTCACCATATAATCAACCACCTTTGATATTGTCATAAGGAACAATATAGAATCCCTCAGAGTTATAGGGGATTTGTACATGTGTAAACACTATAACTAGATCAAATTATTTGGGTGCACCTTTTCCCCACATCTACTTCCCAAATATGTCCTCAACATATTAATTGTCAGGGAAATTTGTTAAGTACCAAATATTTGCAAATAAAAAATCACCACAATAGATTCAAGAAAAATATAGAAGAAATCCCCACTTTATTACTATTAAACTCTTAAGTTAGGGAAACACCATACAATCAATATTTTTAAGGAAGGCATCCACTCTTGATCACTTTCCTCTTCGAGGCGGAAACCTCGTAATGAGCTATGCTCCAAATAAAATAATTCTCAACATACCCATTACGTTATTTACACCCCTTTATATAGTTCTACCTACCTCCTAAGTGTTATAGATAAAATATCACAAGGATCTCATAGGGTAAACAACAATATCTCCCTAGGATCTGCCTATTGATCCTAGACATAACGAAGGCTATATTCCTATGGTATTCATATATCTGAGTAAAATTTTCCTCTTTTACCCAAGAAGAAGGTTGAACATACCTTGGATTGGCGATTGTCCTCACATGTCTTGGCTATTGCAACTCCTGAGATCCAGTTCTAACTTCTGCAATCTACTTCCTGCACACAAGGATACAAACAACCACCTATCTACTATCCTTCTAGTGTTAGGAAAATCAAATTCGCTAGATCTATCTTGATATATTTCTTATAAGATTAGATCCAAACATTTACAAATAATATGCAAAAAATTTGGGGGAAAACCAATAATATTTTGATTAAAAAATAGAGAATACATACAATGTGATACCTTGATAAAGATTCATCCTCCTTGGCTACTTGCTCCTTGCTTCTCCTCAACTCCTCTAGATTGACCAACATAACTCTTCAAATGATTATTCCTTCTCTTTTGAAAGACTTTACTTTATTATATAGATCCTTGGAAGAGGCTTGAGAGAGCTTATATATCTTCTAGAGACCACTAGAGACTTGAATGTTATGAGTTCCTAGGCTCATGCAAAAAATATACAACTTATCCATTTCCTATCTAGAAGGTTTGACATATCACCGCTTGGTGCACCATAGATGATGTGCGATGATCATTGCGTGTTGTCTCCTATGAGACCCACAATGACCTACAAAAAGGGCCCAAATCTCAAGAAAAATATGTATTTTGGCTTTCATCTTCTTATGAACTCCCTTCTGGCCTGTAGGGTGGAAATTAAGGCTATAACATTAAGAAAATTCTAGAGGAGAAACATTCTATAAGTGGAACCCTCTATTAATCCCTCTTACATTCATTGTGTTCACACTAGGCCTTATTTATTAAAAGTGGCCTTCATACATAACAATACATATATACTATTATTCCCCTTGTGTACCTTCCTAGGTACCCTATATTATTCTCCTAGCTACACTAAAAAAATTATTATCAAACAATTGAAGAAAGGATTACTACATTTTCATCTTCAAGTTCAAAAACGATCCGGCCAAAGTTTCCCATCAAAGTGGGAATGTTCTCTTTATTAAATGTCTCCCATGCGAGGAAGGAGACCACAACTCTAAAGGATATTTCTTTGTGTGCAGGTGAGGCCAGAAACCATAACCCAAGGGGTGTGTTAGGATAACATATCATATCCTTGGGAATGATATACCCTTTGAAGAATGATCCAAATCCCCCATATATCATTTTTTAAGGATCTATGACCTTTGAGGAAGTATTGGCTAAGATTAAAGATAAACAAGAACAAACGCAGTTACAAGTTGAGCAAGAAGAGAAAATAAATGTGACCAAGAAACAAAGGGAAAAAATGTTAGCTAGTGAACAAGAGGAATATGAAGCCAAAAATAAGGCTCAGATAGAGAAAGCGGAAGAATAGTTTAAAACATATATAGAGGCTTAGGAGAAGTTAAGAATGCATAAGGAACAATAAGAGGAAGTAGCTAGAAATAAAGAAAAGGAGGAAAGGAATAAGGCCAAAGAGAGTTGAAGACAAGAAGAAGGAACATGAAGAAATATGACAGGCTATAGAAGAAGAAAACAAGAGGAAAGAGGAAGAAGAGAAAAATAGGGAAGAGATGGAAAACAAGAGGAAATAATAAGAAAATAGGAAAACAAAGGAAGAGAAAAAGGAAATAAGAGGAAGATAGAAACAAAGGAACTAGCCCAAACATTACATAGGGAATCACACTACTTCGTTCTCCCACCAATCCTGGCAAACCACTCAATACAATACTAGATGGATTCTCCCATATAGTAGATTTTGATGATGTTGTGGTATCCCTAGGAGATTATTTTTTCAGCAAACCCAAAATAGGTATTTCCAAGAGACCAACAAAGAGACAAAAGATAGAAGACACTCTTATGAAGGAGTCATTAGATAGGATTATTTTATGGAACCTCAGGAAGGATACTGAACAAAATGCAGAGGACACAACCTTTTCCTTGAATTCCTTTGCATGATCAAATTCAATCACCATTAGTGAGCTGAATGCTACACTAAACAAATACAAGGTGAAGGAATTGGTCCTAGAAGACCAATTGAAGAAAAAAATATATTAGATAGAAAATTCTTTTAGGCAACATGCCTATGAGAAAGATCTATTGTACAAAATTGAGAAATAACATTTGAAGAAGACACATTTACATTAAATGGAGTATTTGAGAACAAAGCACTAGGAAATTGTCACTCTTATTGAGCAACACAAGTTAAAGATTATAGAATATGGAGAGAAAGTGAGGACTCTTGAAGCCAAAATTAAAGAGAGAAACAAAACTTGCGTCATCCTTGAAATTGTGGAAGAAGTGGGCTTGACAAAAAATAAATATCTAAGGGAAGATCATAGACATTTCTTCTTCGAGTTGAATGGAATTTAACAATATCATGGTGATTCGACAAGGATTTTAGATCAAGTGAAAGAGAAAATGGAGAAAAGAAAAGCTACCTAAGATGCTTTTGATGTAGTTATGGATTGGAAGGAATGTTATACTGATACTCCTTCAAACCTCCCTAGATTTGATCATAGATAAAAGGGGAAAAAATAGGTACTAATGGACACCTTGATGTCCTCCTATGAGGACATTGAGGAAACTATATAGATCACCTCTAAAACTTGATTCAAACTATGTAATTCAACATATGATATCTTATAATAGTTTGGAATTCCTGTTATGGATGAATTGAAGTAGTTCCCAGTAAGATACAGATTGCATAAGTTTAGAATATTTGAGACAACAAATAACAAGAAATTTCCCAGCTCAATGACATAATTAAGTATGCATTGAATAACTACTTGATAAGGATAGTAAAGATTACAACTATGGTTGATTCCTACATTAAAAAGGTGCACAAAGATTTGGAGTGAGTGGTTAATAAAAGGATTTATGATGGGGAGTTACAATTTGAAAAAATGAAGTCGAACAATATAGAAGAACTCTCCAAATATTATAATAGGTGGATCTCTTATAGATATAGTTTAGTCATGAAAAAGTCCACTTGAATGTTGTAGATAACTAATGTATTAGATTCAAATGTAAAGGGAATTCAAAATGTATAAAAGGAAAAAAGGGGTAGGATGAAATGTTTTAACTCTATCCTTAGTAGTTATAGAAGTTGAAGAGCCTCTCTTGTTCTATAAAAGAGAGTGATTGTATTAGAGTAAAGGACCTTTTCCTAACATCTTATTGTAATATTCTTATTGCATGAATAAAGGACAAAATCACTATTTGGTGGCCATGGATGTTATTTTACTGTATTGTGGGATTTCTCTTTGTTTTAGTGAATGTTAATTGGTTTTATAAGAACTCATGCATCTGAATTTTTTCTGTGTATATGTTTAATAAAACTGATATGTGCATGGTTGTTATCATATATAGTGGTGATATATTCAGTTTAGTAAATACTTTTGTATATGCTATATCGGGTTTATTTTTGTTTATATATTGTCGACACTATGATTCCTCCAAATTTCAAGTAATACAATTGAATGTTGTACTTGAATCTTTATATTAGCTCTTGATCATGATAGGTTAGAAAGATAACTATATAGTTTTATTTTCAATAAATATATTTAGAATTAGAATAGTTGTTGGAAGTAAATTTGATTTCCTTCTCTACTTTTTAAAGAAAAATATTAGTGGCAACTAGGCTGACATACTTGTTGGATTTTTCTACCCCAAGCGAGAGTGAGTCCAATTGGGACTCACCATTGGGCATTCTCCCTTATTGATTGACTAGCCATTTAGACCCATCAACAAAATTATCACTAGAAGGAGGGCCATAAAGATGAATGGATAAAAAGGAAAATGTGTATAATCTTGACCCTAGATATTTTATTTTGTGAACTAATCTTGCTTAGCCTAGTGAATCTCGTACTCCCCACCCCAAGCATACCATTGACCCGTAGAAGACTCTAGTTCCTACCCCTACTCAAATATTCAGTCATTAGAGTGTGTCTCAACCAATATAAGTGGTTGAAATTTCTCAATTGGTTGAATACTCTCATGCTTTGACCCAAGGTTTGAGTATACAAACTGGACAAGAACCCATTGAGTATCCTCTCTCTGGAAGGCATCGACAACTTGAATGCAAACCACCAATCAACCGCATTTTCCTAATATACTCGGTAATTCCAATGACTACAATGCCTAATTACAACCTTTCCAATATATTCAAGGGAATATATCATCCTTCTGAGGTAAGTATTGAAGAAGTTTTATCTACCGTTGCTGGTAGACTTTCACTTCCCCCTGATTCTCCTCTAGTAACTCCCAAATACGCTTCTAAGGAATATTCTTTAGGAGAAGAACCCTCAAAAAATGCTCTAGAAAATAGTACCAAAAGAAATATGGCCAACACTAATTCTATTCCACCTTTTCTTTCCCAGGATGTTGTTGTTGTTCCAGGAGATCCACATCCTTTACCTAAACATCCTAAAAAAATTCTTCCAAAGTTTGAAGCTGAAACAAAATATTTTACAAAAGATCACATTAATAGATTCATGCTTGTAATTATATTAATGAATGTTCAACATGTGGATGTGGTTTTCAGGTTATTCCCTTACACCTTCGAAGGAAAATAATCAACATGGTATTTTTTTTCTTAGACAATGATCAATTAGAAGTTGGGAGGATTTTTAAATTAATTTTCAAACAAGTTTGGAGATGAAAAAATCCCAACAGTTTTAGTTTTGGAGTTATATAGAATTAAAATGGACCCTAAAGAAAAATTCAAATATTTTAATAAAAAAATTATATCACTGATAAATAAAATTCCAGAGACTTCTAAACATGATAAATATGTGTTAATTAAATTTTACACTTTATCGTTTCCAACCACGATGGTTGTGTTTTTTAAAAGAGTAGAGAAAAATACCATTGACTTGACCTTTAAAGAGGCTATAAAAGTTGAAAAATATATGCTTAGTATTAAGGGTAACTTGGGATTGGAAATAGAAAAGGATGCATCATCCAAAAAGAAACAAATCCTCCAAACCAATCTCCCTATGATAAGAAATATGGGCATGGAGAGATTGAAAAGGATTATTATTAAACTGTCAAATGATTTTTTTTATTTAAAAATAAATTCTGGAGAAGGCACATCTACCAAAAGTTTTTCAAGCCTCCTTCCAAAAACGAAATTGGTTGAAACGTGCAAAAGACAATTAACATGAAAGTTTTTATCAATGTGATTAAAAAGAGTGGGGAATCCTCCTCGGGCGGGCAAGATGAAAAAGAGGAAACAAGAAAATAAGAGGCCTCCAAAAAGAAATAATGTGATGGAGAAGAGGCCTCCAAAAAAAAATTTAATTATTTGCAGGATGTTTCTTATAGCTTATTCGGAGAATAAGAAGGTGAAGATATTGAAGAGATTCATATTTCTCAAAATTCCTATAATACCAAAAGCAAAATAAAAAATTCAACATTAGATTTTCCTTCAACTTCTGCCCTTGCCAAGAAAACTTCAAATGGCAATAAGATGACTTCCACAATCACATATCCTTCATCTCCCTCTGTTTTAACTATTTTAGAATATGATTTTTTGGAAGATATGAGGAATACCATGGCTAATATTTATTTGTTTGAATGATTAAAGTTACAACAAATTCAAGGGAATTTCATTAAGTCTTTCCAAGGATCATCTTTATCTTTAAGTAAAGGAAAATATACATCTGTATCTTTAAGTAAAGGAAAATATACCACTATTGTGGGAAACAAAGATAATGGAAAATATATTTAAACATAGATGGTGGGAAGAAAGTGGAAAATGAACAATCTATTTTTAATGCTTTTTTGATTGGTAAGAAGTTAAAATATACCATTCCTCCTTTCCTCCTAATATTTTAAATATTTAATAGAAATGTGCACAATTGTATGGTTGATTTGGGTGCTTCATCTAATGTTATTCCCTATATTATGTGTTGAAAGTTGAACATGAAAAGTTTGACATTCATATTGTGCAATTAGATAGATCAATTGTCAAAGTAATTAGAGAGATGAAGAATGTCTTGATAAGATTAAGTTATAATCATAAGGTTCACCAATTTATTGACATCATTGTAGTGGACATTCCTAAAGCATATGGCCTACTTTTAATCAAAGATTGGTTAGAGAAATTAAATGGGTATTTTGTTACTGACTGGTCCCATCTTTGGTTTCCTTATAATGGAAATTAGAACAAGATTAAAGTTGATTGAGAAAGATATATGAAACACATTGTTATAGATCTAAATGATACCAATGAACCTATAGTATTCAACAATTCAATTTTGGGAAG
Organism: Picea engelmannii; assembly: GCA_009831015.1. Classification (NCBI taxonomy): domain Eukaryota; kingdom Viridiplantae; phylum Streptophyta; class Pinopsida; order Pinales; family Pinaceae; genus Picea; species Picea engelmannii. The sequence continues at coordinate 102,989 of ML821624.1, forward strand.
TTATTGCTCAAACACTTTCTTTTGAGATTTTACTATTGATTCATCCCCTCTTGTAGAATCAAACAAGTTATTTGGAATCTTTCATTTCACACAAATTGTTGATCCCAACTGCAATAATAGCACATAGTAAAGACACTAAATTAGTTTTAGATACCAACATTTCGACATTGTATTTTGATGGATCCAAATATAATGAGGGTGCAGGTTTTGGTTGTATCCTAAAGATCCTAAAGGTAAGAAAAAACTGATAGCTTGTAGATTGAAATTTGAATGTACCAACAATATTGCTAAGTATGAAGCCATGGTTTAGGGGCTAAGAAAAGTAGTAGACATGCAAGTAAATTTGTTAAAGGTTTTTGGTGACTTTGAAATAGTAATACGATAGGTACATAACACAATCCATTTCATTTCTAGTCATCTCAAAATTTACCATCAAGAGGTATGGGATTTGGCAAGAACATTTGATGCTTTTAACATTAGTCTTATTCCTCATACTATGAGTTCTGATTCTAATCCCTTAGCCAATGTAGCTTCTAGGTTGATTCCATCATAAGGATTCATGTCTAACACCATTTCTATAGAATTTTTATATAAGTCCTTAGTACCAGACAATATAACCAATTCAAGGGTATTTGATGATGCTCAACAGATCATCAACTTCCTTGCCATGAAACACATCTTTAAGGATTCTCCCATTGATGAGATACAACATGATTATCTCTTGAACAATCAGAAAAAATGTTGTGCAGTTAAAACAATTGAAGGTAAACAAATCCCAAAGAATTCCATCCCAAAATCTGTGGTAAGATTGGAAAAACTATTACACCCGTAAAAAAAATTCAAGAGGGTGGCCAATTGTAAAACTAATAGTTCCTATATGCAGTATGAGGTTATAAATTTGGGAAAATATAAGAATCCTTAGACTGTTGATCTTGGAGCTAGTTTTTCTCCATCGGAAAAAAATCCTTCATCAAATTATTTAGAGAGTATAAAAATATATTTTCCTAGAATTATGATGATATTAAAACCTTTCATACTAATATCATCCAACATTTTATTCCATTGAAACTGGACACAAAACCCTTTTAGTATAAATTAAGAAAGATGCACCTTGATCTAGAACCTTTGGAGAAAGGAGAGTTAAATAAGCTACTAGCTACTAAAATCATATTCCTAGTAAGAGATACAAAATGGATAGCGTACTTCGTCCTGGTAAGAAAAAATAATGGAGACGTCAGGTTGTATGTGGATTTTAGGAACCTGAACATAACATATTGAAAGGATAATCACCATGTTCCTCCTCTGGAGCAAATGCTACAATGTGTTTCAGGTTCTGAAATGATATCTCTACTATATGGTTTCTCAGGATACAACCAAGTCCTAGTTTCTCATAATGATCAACTGAAGACAACTTTTAGAACCAAATGGGGAACCTATGCTTATTGAAAGATTCCATTTGGATTGATTAATGTTGAATCTACCTTTTATAGAGCAATGGACATTTCCTTTCAAGGATTAATTTGGAAGTGTATTGTGGTATATCTCGAAAATGTAACTATGTTCTCATGAAACAAAAAATATCATGTCAATCACCTTAGACATATTTCTGATCGATATAGAATGTATGCCATTTATATCAATCCTAATAAGTATGTTTTTATAGTAAATGAGGAAACACTTATAGGATTTATTATATTGAAATCAGGAATAATGATTGAACCTACGAGAACATAACAATTTCTAAGATTTATTTTCCACACAACAAGAATTCTATGTAATATTTTCTTGGTAAAATAATTTTTATATGCAAATTTGTCCCAACTTTTCTAAAACTATCTAACCTATTCAAGACATGATAAAGAAAAATGCAAAACTTAAATGGGTTCCTAAAGAAATATAATCTTTTGTCCATATTAGGGAAGAGATAGAAAGAGATCCTTTGATGAACCCTAATTTTGATAAAAATTTCATATTGTACATATTTTCTTCTCACATTGCATATGAAACTATACTTACTCATAGGAATGATGAAAAAATGAAGTCCCAATTGCATTCATGAGTTCGAGACTACAAGGGGAAGAACTAAAATATCTTGAAGTTGATTAGAAATCCTATGTTTTTTACAAATAAATCAAACACTTCATAACTTACCTTCTGAAATATCGAACCAAGGGTTAGTTCCTTACCTTGCAATAAAACAATTTCCAATGCAGAAAGATTTCAGTGAAAAAAGAGCTCATTGGATGACTGAACTAAAGGAATATGACCTGGATATTAAACCTACAAAGAATGTAAAATAGAAAGGGTTTTACAAACTTGTTGCTGAGGAAAAAGGTACACAAGAAGATGAAGAGGGGTGGCATAATGAGGCCTCCTTAACTAAAAATAAAAATTATTACAATCGTATTCCTGCCAATTCTTGGTACTATGTAGTATACCTAGGGAGGTAATATGGGGTACCTAGGGAGGTACCCAATGGGAATGTGGTTATGTATTATTAGTGGAAGTCATTTAATATATGAAAATGTGGTCATTCAATGTAAGGTGGATAGGTCCACTATATTAATAAAGGCCCACTATGGTAGTTAGATGTAATAAATGTGAGAAGGATCTCTAAAAGGTTCCTAGGAGATAGAGAGATCTATATAAAGAAGTGTAAGCAATGTAATGAATATAGTGAAGAATATGGTCATTGTAATAATCAAGTAGTGCTTGAGGAGTGCATTCCTTCCATAAGGAATAATATATGGTGTTACCCTATATCAAGGGTTTTCTCTATTTCTTGTGTTCAGTATTTGGTGAATGGTTTAGATTATTCTTGTTGATATTGTGGGTTTATTTTGAGATTTATCTTCAGATATATTTAGGTACTTAACAATTGGTATTAGAGAAATTTCCTTGGCCAAAGAAGGGGAGAAAGTTTTGCTCTTTTTGCTGATTTTTCTACAAAAAAAAAAGAGGGCAACACAATTCAAGTTCATATCTGAAAATTTGTTTGTATAATTTGATAAAACAATTGGACATTTAAATTCATCTCGGAAAAATAATCAATTTAAAAAAAAACATCGGCTGAAACAGAGTCTGAGAAGTAAAGTTATGAGCATTTTAAACTCAACAGTTTTTCAGGGTTTTTTTGGAAAAAACCGCAATTTTCTGCATTAATTTATTTTAAACCCTAGTTTTTGTTGAATATTTTTTTCCAAGAAAGATGTATTTTACACGAAAAGATGATGGTCCTAGTATTGAAGAATTCTTAAAGTCCCACAAGTCAGAATGGAAAGAGCAGTGGAAATTTTGTCTACATCTTCATTTGAGAGAAGATGCTCACACAGGGTGGACATCATTTGAGTTTTGGGAGTGGATGTCACTTTCTGAGGAAGAAATGGAAAAATTGCTTTTAGAAAAGTAGTATCATATGAAGTGTAAGGATAAAGACAACACCAAGGGTTTATTTTCATGTGAAAAATCTACATTACAGGTTCATGGTTGCATTCATAAAGAAAATGTCATTGTTTCTATTAATCCTATTTTCCAGCAAAATTTTATCAATATTCAATTGGTTAATAGATTGCAAGTTCCTACAAAGAATATTCATAGCACACAGGTTGTTGATAAACGTGTTCAATTTTTTAAAGATTTGAAGATAACTATGGATAAATATGTCCTGCATTCATATTTTCATGCTACATATATGGATGATTTGGATATTGTTTTGGGATATACTTGGATAAAATCAATGGGTACCATTAATATTAATGTGCATAAGATTTTTTTGAAGTTGTGGTACAAGAAAATGAAAATAACATTGCAAGATGTGTCTCTTAGTAAGAAATATGGGCCCATGGAGGCAAACAAAGAAGTTATTGCTGAGTCCAAAGTTGAATCAGAGCCATAGTCTATAGAAGGAAATGAAGAAAAACCACAGGAAGGATACAATCAGGAAGCCAAGGAGGTCATTCAATCAAAGGCACAATGTGTTTCATATTTGAAGAAAATAAAGAAAATTCCTACAGTTGTTGTATATCGCCATCCACATCATATAGAGAAACAACAGTCATCAAGGCAAGGGTGTGTGCATCAACACATTTATGCACCAGCAGGGAACCAGAAAGGAAACTGATCAAGAGGTGCATGGAGGCCTACTAGCACTACAAGAAGACATCAGGCTAGAGAACTAATCCCATGAAAACACCGACATAATGCCGATAAAGATCAGGGTGGCAAGGCAACATATGGACATCATGTTCAAATTCCATTGGGATGGATGGATTGTTGTAATTGGTACCAGTTGGATACATTGCTTAGTCAATACTATTGTATGGTTTATTCTCGTGTTTCAAGGATGAAACATGTGAAGGGGGATGGAATGTAGTATACCTAGGAAGGTAATATGGGGTACCTAGGGAGGTACCCAATGGGAATGTGGTTATGTATTATTAGTGGAAGTCGTTTAATATATGAGAATGTGGTCATTGAATGTAATGTGGACTAGTTCCACTATATTAATAAAGGCCCACTATGGTAGTTAGATGTAATAAATGCAAGAAGGCTCTCTAGACGGTTCCTAGGATATAGAGAGAGCTATATAAAGAAGTTAAGCAATGTAATGAATATAGTGAATAATATGGTCATTGTAACATGAAAGTATTTATTGAGGAGTGCATTCCTTCCATAAGGAATAATATATGGTGTTACCCTACCTCAAGGGTTTTCTCTATTTATTATGTTCAATATTTGGTGAATGGTTTGGATTATTCTTGTTGATATTGTGGGTTTATTTTGAGATTTATCTTCAGATCTATTTAGGTACTTAACATACTATGTGATAAAATAATACTTGACACATGGTAGTGCCCCCCAGTACTTGGAAACTCATAAAAAGAGAGATCTTAGAATGAAACAATCTCAGTGTCAATTAATAAATCAGATTATTTTCGGACACAACTATGATGATGTCGTACTATGTCTGAAAAAATTAGATGTAGAGAAGGTTTTGTATGAATTACATGATGATACTGTTGGAGGTCATTTTTTTAGGGGATACCACTGCACATAAAGTACTCTGAGCATGGTATTACTGGAAAAACATGTTCAAATATGTTCATGCTTATCCCAAAAAATGTCAAGTTTGCAAAAAATCACCTTGAAGAGAAAAGAAACCTTCATTTCTTCTCCAACCTATTTCAATTGATAACCCTTTTCAATAAATGGGATCTAGACATTATTGGTGAAATCAATGCTAATTCTTCCCATCTCCACAAATACATATTGACAACAAAAAACTATTTTACCATATGGAAAAAGGATGCGCCTTTGAATATTGTCAATGAAAATTAGTTTATATGATTCCTTGAATCCCATATTATCACCATATTTGGTGTCCCTCAATATCTAGTTATTGATAATGATGAATATTTTTCATCGTTAAAATTAACTGAGTTTTATATATAAAATAAAATTGATACTAAGTATGTTTCCAAGTATTAGCATGAAGGAAACAATCTTGCAGAATCAAGTAATAAAAATCTGATCCGAATCCTTAAAAAAATTGTTACTGATCATTAGAGGAAATTGCATCTTGATTTATGTATTTCTCTATGGGTTGATAGGGCGACACCACAAGTATATTTAAGGAAATACCCTTTATTATTTGTCTATGGAAAAGAGGTAACACCCACCCCACCCCCCCTGCTGCCCCGCCCCCCTAATATATTTTTTCCTTCTATGCAATTATCCCAATCTACTAAAGAAAGTAATTTCCCACTTATGCAACAAATAGTAAATACTATGCTTAAGCTAGAGGGAGAAAGGAAAAAATCCAAGAGAAAAATCAACCAACATTAAGAGTTATTCAATGGATGGTTTGATAAGAGCTCTATCAGTCATAAGGGTTTTCAATTTGGAGACCTAGTTATAAAGTGGGACAAAGCCAATGAACCTAAAGGAAAGCATACAAAATTCCAACAACTATGGCTTGATCCATTTCAAATCCTGGAAATAATTGGATCTAGGAATTTCAAGCTCAAAACTCTAGAAGGGGAGATTGAGGACCTCCCTATCAATGACCAAATCCTCAAAAAGTACTTTTATTGATCACCTATGGTGATTTGGTCTTGTACATAGTAGCTATCCTTTCATGTTATTTTCTTTTTCAAAGTTTTATCTTACTTTTAGAATGCTTTTGTATATTCATTTATTTTTTTTTATTTGATTTGGATTATTGTACACTAATTTTTTTTTATTATATTTAATCATCCCTTTCTATTATACTATTATGCTGAAAAAGGGAGATTATTTATTAAGCAAAATATAAAAGAAAATTCCTATTTTTAATTGTCCAAAAGACACTTGGAACAAGAGAATCTACTCTAACTAATTTTATAGAAGAATGTAACATAGAGGATCAAGGATAACAATGGAAACTTTGAGATGGAAAAATATTATAATTCTAGATAAAATCTTAAGTTATGCATTTTTAAAAAACATCCACAAAGTTGGACGAAAGTGTGGTGTATTCCTTTCCATGGTGGTACTCATATGAAAGATAAGGGCTTACATGGAAGTAGAAAAATACGAGCCTAGGTGTCTTTTGGATATTCTCTGGAATATCCACTCACTACACATTAAAATGTTGATTTTGTTATGCCTTCATATGGTATACCCATGACTACAATATGTATTGATAGTGCTAACATATCTAAGAAACTCAAAGTTCCATCCCATTCCTTTAAGGGGATTCTAAATATGCACCCCCATCCACAATTAAATGAAAAATTGTTAAAATATCAATAGAGAAAGAGCAAAGAAATAACATATCTATATATTATTCTTAAAATGGATTCGGACTAGTGTTATAACCCTAACTTTCTCTACACATGCATACCTAGAATTTGGCCTTCTTACTTGCATTTTTTTCCAAGCCATCATTGAGTTGCTCTTCTAAAAAACTAATTTTTTGAAAATGTACACGCCCTGCTCCACTACTGCCCGCATACATAAACTTACTGTACCACTACAACCCACGTACGTACGCATGTTTCACCACTACATCTCGCGTATGTACACATGATACACCACTACAACCTGCGTATACTTGAAAAAGTTATAAAAATTAAAAAGTTGCAAGGAATTCGTTGAGATTACGGGCTATTGGGTAGTTTCCCAACTAATCCACCACCTATAGCCCGTCACCCAACCGAATAACCATCCTTTTGTCATATAAAAGGATGTCTTGGGGTCTCATTCCACATCTAGACATAAGAACAATGAAACTCTTCCCATTTCACATCCCCTCCTTGCCCCAAGCATTGCATCCCTTTTGTGACAATTTCATCAGAATTCCCTAATTTGCCTTCCTTCCTCCATCATAAACCCATTATACTTCCCAAGAATAAGGTTGAGAGGAGAATATTATCGAAGGTGCACTTGGATCTTGGTGAAGAGGAGCTTGGACTAGGTTCATGGAGTAGTAGCTGAATTTGGTTGTAAGTGATCATTGTATTATCAATCAAATAAGTACTTTTCCAGTCCCAAAACATGATGTGTCGAATGTTTGCATTTGTTTTATGTTTTTATTCTAACATCTAACCCTTATTTATGTATGAAATGTATGCTTGTAGCTTTTGTTTGTCTGTCTTTGAATGTAGAGAAACCTTGGGAGGAGGTTTGCAGTCAACGAAGTTATCGAGCATGAGAGGATCATCACTGAACGCAGAGTAAAGGTACAATTACCTGATCCTTCTCATTTTATTTTCTTGCATAAGTTTGGGGTATGCTTGGGGTAGTTAGAGAAGTAGGAGACTTTTAAGCGGTTATTTATCTTCCTACATTGTAAACCCCGGTGTATCCATAGGGGGGGGTTCCCGCTAGAAACTAGAGAATTTAGGTAAAAGGGTGAAATATGTAACCATAGAAGGGATATAGATTCTCGCTGGTAGTAGGTCCAGGTCTATGTTATCAAAGATGAGGAACAAACATTGACATGTATTCAATTACAAAAGGTTTATCTGTGGCATCTTATCTAATAATGTCATTGTTGAGCACACACTTATATTGAGAGGGGGGGGTGAATCAATATAATATTTATTTTTTTTAACTTTTGTAAACATTCATCAACCATAATAAAAAAATCACATATTAACTAGAGAACATGGAACACAATATTTACATGGAAACCATTTTGGGAGAAAACCACAAAATGTTTCTTTATAATTATTTGTAGTAACCAACCTACTGTTACAAATATTTATAGGAACCAACCTACTAGAGACACCAGTCCCCACTAATACAAATCCTGGTAGGAACCAACCTACTCTTACAAATTTTCATAGAAACTAATCTACTAGAGACACCAATCCCCACCACTAAGCATCAACTTAGAAAGAGGCACCAATATATTTGTTTGAGTAGCACAAACCTACTCTTACAGATCTTCTTAGACACCAATCTACTAGAGACGCCAATCCCCACCACTACACCAACTTAGCAAGAGACACAAATATCTTTTTGTGAGCTACACCAACCTTCAGTGAGTTTGATTTCTATTTCTACCTTCACCAAGTCTGCTCGCTTCTTCTTCCTTCACCAGTTCTACTCACTACTTCTACCTTCACTAGGTCTTCTCACTACTTCTTCCTTTATTAGGTCTAAGTAACATTTGAATTTCCAAATGGTAACTTTCTCAAAGCTTGTTGTTTTAGGGCCTCTTCCCAAGAATGAACGTGTACAACATGTCACGTATCCAATTTCGAAAATATGATTGTAAAATTGTTACCTAAGGTACTTCTATATGTCTCCTCTCTTCTTTGAAATTTTCACAATATGAAAAGTCCCAAAATAATTTATAGTGAAAATGACAAGCTGACCTATTTGGAACTGATTTCAGGAGAATTCATAATGCCTAACTTCCAAAGGGAATATCTTCGAATTTTTAGCGAATGGGCCTCTTAAATTTGTACCACATGTACACCAAGATCTGTCCTTTATCTCTGCAAAGTTTGAAGGTCTGAAATATCCTAGAAAATAATTTGTAGCGGAAGTTCCAAGATGACCTAATTGAAAATGATTTTAGGAGCATTTAGGAACCCTAACCTCCACAAGGCATATCTTCGAAAGTGTAATGAACCATCCCATGAAATTTGTACCGCATGTACATATATATCTCTTGTTGTTCTATGTAAATTTTTAAGTTTTGAAACATCCTAGAAGCAAGTTATAGCTAAAGTTCCAAGATGACCTGTTTGAAATTGATTTCAAGAGCATTCATGAATCTTAACTTCCACTGGGCATATATCCAGAATTATAGCCAATATCTAAAATTTGTACCACATGTACATCACAATATATCCTCTATCTTGAAAAATTTTCAAGGTCTGAATGATCTAGGTGTATATCGGTGGCTAGCCACTTCTTCCAACTGGATCACATACAATTTTCATCTTGGTAGTTATTTTTTCTAGATTTTCGGGTCCTAAACTTCCGGGGCCATTTTGATGCCCTAAAAAACGTTTTTTGGGCTCGCCAAAGTCACATTGTAGATAGAGTCAAAGTGTGAAGACAAAATGTGTAGTCCTTTGATAGAAATTTCCAATGGGCTATCATGTGCCTACAACGAAGATCATATGCAAAAGTTATAACCCCGAGAAATTGATTGATCCAGATTATTTTCGGCATGAAATGAGAGCGGAGATATAATGAAGAAATGTGAAAAGATATCTCAGATATCCAATAATATAACATAAATGTATCAGAGGTGCAACCATAAACATAGATATACAATAATACACAATTTTCTATTAATGAGCGAAAATGTACAAAGACTGTAAAAATACAGAGTGAAAGACTCACTAGAATGGTGGTAGCTTATCTCTGAGAAGAGATGTGTCCTCTAATCGCATTCACAAGAAGATGATATTACAATGAGGCTCCAAATTCCTTTTTATCATAAATAAAATCCAAAACCCTAACCCCGGAAGATGAAAATCCAACAGTTTTGTGGACCTCATTTTGGGTAGTTTGGTGTATCAACTTCTATGGGGCGTAACTTTGGCATACGATCTCTGTTTGGGGCGCACAATATCTCGTTGGAAAGGTATCATCGAGGAGATTCATTTTGGGGGCTCAATTAGACGCTTCAGCTATCATTGAGAATCCCGATCCCCAAAAACCTTCATTTAGGCCCTCAAAATGGCCCCAGAAGTTAAAAACTGCAGAAAATAGTAAATTACGAAAATTGCCAGAAAACTATTTTGAGCCAGTTGGAAAAGGTGGGTGGCCACCAATATCCACCTGGATCATTGAGGTACCAAATTACCCCATCGGGGCCCACATGAGTTTTTGTGCTTCATCTCCCAGGGTTAGGTTTTTGGATGTCTAGGGTTTTCTCATTACTTCTTGATGATAAAAAGGCTTGGAGGCCTGATTGTAATGTGCTCAAGCAAATGCATGTATCCATCACATTTATTCTCATAGATTAGATACCACCATTCGAGAAACATTGTTTCATTCTTCATTTTATAGTTTCAATAGATTTATTTATTGAATAGAAGTTAAGTTTCACTGTATCTCTGTTATTGTTTTTTGTATATCTATTTTAATATTATAGATCTATGTTTAATTTTGTTCCAATCATAAATACGGATCAGTGGTATCAGAGCGGTATACTCTTCATTTTTCTCTGTGCATGTCCCCAACGAGGTTAGGGTATAAGCATTTGGGACTCAAAATAGTTGAGCCTTTGCAAGATCAGCCTCGCCGAACCTGACGACCACCCATGGGGGAAGAAAAGAGAGATGATGGGGTAGGAGATCCCTTTAAAACATTTCTCAAGGAATCCCTCATGTGATAGAGGAACAATATGACGGATAATTTTGCACAAATCCTTCGACGACTACCAGTAGGAAACATATCTTCCTTGACTGGAAGCGTCGTCCCTTTCAAGGTACATATCAATTTGGATATTCCTATATTTGAAGGTCAAACAGATGCGGATGCTGTATAAAAATGGTTAAAACTTCTAGAAGGGTATTTTTCTATCCATAACTTTTCTGATAGAAAAAAATATTACATTTTTTCTCCTTAAGTCCATCCCCCATGTCAAATATTGGTGGGAGACTTTGTGTGAGAAAAAGGAAACAAAGGAATCTACATTATTTGTAGTCGCACCCACTTGGGGTTCTTTCAAGGATTCTATTAAGGAAAAATGATACCCTGTTGGAAGTTATGAAGGCTTATATACATGATGGACCACACTACAATAGGAAAGGGAACAAACAGTACCAGAGTTCACCAATGTATTCCATACCTTGCACACCAAGATGGGTATCCTAGAATCTGAGTGACATCTGGTGCTCAAGTACCATGACGGTATGCATAGATACATCGAGATATAAATGCATTTTCTGGGCATCTCGTCCTTGGG
>ML821625.1:13633-29608 GCA_009831015.1 Picea engelmannii
CAAGGCCACCCTTGAAACACAATCACGAAGAGAAACTCACCCTTGCAGTTGTCCTCACAGTCCAGAAATTGTGCCATTACATCTTGCTTCGAACTAACAAAGTTGTTTTAGATTCCAACCCAATGCACTACATTTTCAGTTGCTGAAAAATTAATGGAAAACTTTCTCGATGGATTGTCATCCTTTAGGAGTAATACCTCGAATTTTCCACACCCAAGAGAAAGAAATCCATTGCACTTGTCGAACTCATTACAACATTTCCTTTCGATACTACCAGTACCCTTGTCAATACTGACTTCCTAGACGAACATATTTTTTACATCCCCTCAGATGATCCTTCATACGATGATCTCCTCGTCTACCTCAGAATAGAGAAGTTCGGAAACCACCTCTCTAGGGATGATCATCGACATATTCAACATCAGGCCCCCTGATACCTTTTTATCAACAATACCTTATATCGGTAGGGGGTCGACACCATACTTCGTCGATGTTTAACCATTTATGAAGCCGATAGAGTATTGAATGACTACCACAACAACACATGCGGTGGTCACCTCTCCGGGATGTCTACTGCCCAGAAAATCATTCAAGCAGGCTATTTTTGGCCCTCATTATTTCACGATTGCATCCACGCTGTGACGTGATGCGACAAATGTCATCTTTATGCCAACAAAGAACGAGCACCACCCGCTCTTTTACACCCATTCATTACTATCTACAGCTTTTGCAAATGGGGCATAGACTTCATGACTTGCAACCCTCCATCTAGCAATGGACACAAATACATCGTCATTGTAGTCAATTACTTCACCAAGTGGGATAAAGATATGCCTACCTTCAACAACACCGTTGACACTGCAACGCATTTTTTCTTTAACCACGTCATTTCCTGCTTTGGAGTACCACTACAACTAGTCTCTGATTACGGGAAACATTTAGAGAATGAGATTTTCATTGAACTCTCATCCAGGTTAGGCTTCTCCCATGAGTTTTTCTCCCTATACTACCCTTAGTCAAATGGACAGGTAGAACCAATCAACAAGGTCCTCAAAACCATGTTGCAGCGCACGATTAGCAAACATAAGACCAATTGGAATCATATGTTATTTCCGCGCTATGAGCTTATCGCATGATAGTTAGAAATGCCACTGGTTTCACACTATTTCATCTAGTCCACAGGATCGAGGCCACTCTTCCCATCGAGTGTGAAATTCCCAACTTACGCACCGTTATTGATCTTTTACCCGACACTGCTCCAATGGAGAAACATTTGTTGAACTTAGAGTCCCTAGATGAAGATCGTAGATCTTCATTATAGAACAATGAGGCAGTTGTTGGGATCTAAATATGTCCTAAAATATAACCTCTATGCATCATCCAAAGGTAGGCACTGGCACAAGCATTTTACTTGTCGCCTACGTAGGTTCTTACCTTTCATTTTCAATACCTATCCTCCAGAGATGCAACCACTGCAAAGGGACAACAATCATAACAAAAGGAACAAAAATCGTTCCATTAAAATGAACAACAAAAGGAACAAAAATCGTTCCATTAAAATGAACAACAAAAGGAACAACAATCATGACAAGGGAACAACACTCGTTATATTGGGCCGAACTATTGTTGTAGTACTTGCCCAACTATCTAATTTTTCAACTCGGGGTTCGTAAACTGATGAAGCGCACACAAAGTATATGCAAGATTGAAGCGAGACTAATCTAATCTAATGTTTAAGTTACAACTGAAATTGAATCATTAATCTAACACACAACTGAAATTGAATCATTAATCTAACACACGACTGAAATTGAATCATTAATCTAACACACAACTGAAATTGAATCACTAATCTAACACACAACTAAAATTGAATTAATCTAGTTGTGTAAATGAAATTAATCTAGGAATGGGAAATTGCATAAATGAAATTAATCTAGAAATGGAGAACTACATGAAGGAAAAGAAAATACAACAAGTGAAGAGTTGAATGCCACAACAACACATGAGATCTCTCACCAATGAAGCAATATTACATTCAATAATCAAGTCAATCTTCATAACAAAATAATGAAAGCATGAAAACCAAAACCATGAATCAAAGCTAAGAATCCCTTTCTCTTCCGAATCCTAATGACTACCATTACTGACTACTCTAATTCTAATTACATAATCTAACTGCATCCTAATTGAATTCTCATGAAGAGAGAACACTCTCTTTTATACATGAGAGACTTGAAGATAAGATAACCATCTCATTATTACAGATCCACTTTTCTCTCAACCTATTTCCCATTATTACAAAATACAATCCCTTCAAATCCTCACACATGTCTCTCATATATCTTGGATAAGATATTCCAACCAAATCTCCATGATCTTCTCCTTGGAATGGGATTGAATTATCTCCTCAAATCTATAAATGGCGGAGGAAGTATTCGAGAAGTCCTTTTGAATTAATCCTTCTCATATTCCTACACATTACAAAGCTCACACATATTTGAGATATATATGAAAACATGTTGATTTTCTAACATTTAATCACAAATTCCTTTTAAATACTAAAATGAATAAAGTGGAGAAATATAAGGTGAAACCCAAGTATATTTATGGAAATGATATCGTGAAAGGTTAATGGGGTGATGAAATGTGAAGAATAATGAAGGGAAAGGTGGATGAAAATAGGACATTTCTGAGCCCCAACATACCCCCCGACTTAACTTGTTGCATGTCCTCATTCAACCATGCATGGATCTTCTCAAGAAATTTTGGCATCTGAATGTTGGCTTTGAGTGATGATAATGAATATTTTCCAAGATGGGATTTACATGAGTAACAACTGACATTTTTCTTATGGCTGGTTCTTGTGTGACAACCATGAATATAAAGAATGTTGGTTCTTGTGTTAACAACATTCATTTTGTTATTTGTTCTCTTGTTGTTATGATAATAATTTGCCAATATTCTTACTGGAAAATATATGCTATCAATGTTCATAAGGAAACATCACTGAGTATAAGAAAGCCCTTTTTTTTGTATATGTGTGAATCATGCCAATATGTATAACAATGCTTATGAAGCAAAGTGCAACAAAGTATCGTTGGAAAATAAATGTTCATAAATGGTAAATGAGACGAAAAATGGAATGATGGTAGTGGAAAAGTGGAGTAATGATAGTGAATAAAGTCCCCTACCCCCCAACTTAACTTGTTGCATTTCCTCATGCAACATGGCATAAGTCATAGAAGTAAAAAGGAAAGGGAAATGGATGAGGGAATTTTCCAAATTATTCATTGCTAGCAGTTGATGAATTACATGATTAAAGTTTAGAAAATAACATACCTCCACTTACCCAAAATGTTTATGAACTATGAAAGAGGAATATGGATGATGCAGTTGGTGGAGCATGGAAGATGTCACTACTGAAGGATCATGTGAAAAGTGACAGTTGTTGTAGCTGCGACTGTTGTCTGCTGGATCAGAGAATGTGAAGTGGAGGAATTTGAAGTGCTGCTAAATGAATCATGGAAAAGGCAAAGTATGAAAGTGGAACTGTGGTAGTCTCATATGGCTGAAGTCATGCTGTTGTAACTGCTGATAGAGTCATGAAAAGTGTAGTATTCACCCGTTGCTAAACCTGATGGTACAATTCTAATCATGTGAATGAATGTGTCGATGTCGAGCATGAAAAGAAGTCGTTGGATTACCGACCATTGATGAATGTCATTAACCAATGCAAGGCAAACTCACCATTCATGTCAATGAGTGCCAAGGTACCCGAGCACATCTTGCGAAGTGAGAATGAATGGGATTATGTTGAGCCACTTGCAGGATCTGAAAATCAAGGGACATTGATGTATTCCCATGATTGTCAGCGAGAGAACTTTCCATTAAGGCATTCAAGCCTCCAGGTACTCAAAATGGACTCTAGTCTATATCCCAGATAAGGTATTGAGGTTGATGGGGAAAGAATTCTTGAAAGGTGGGCCTTAAGGAATCCCACATCAGTCAATGCGAGTTCTGATAAAAAGAGTGGTGGGAATATAAATGAAAATATGTCAGTAGTAACAGTGTTTATGGCAAGGCAATGTAGTCATGGAAAGGGAGATGGATAGTTTTATTGACAAGGAAAACTAAAAAATCTAAAGAGATGTATGTGACTCAGAAAAATAGGCGTGTGCAAAGTCATGAAGGATAATTCAATGGAAGATGGGCTTCAACACAGGGATGACCAGTCTGCTTTGAAGGAGAAATGGAGGAAGACATTTGATGCAGGAGCATCACCAACAGTAAGCGAGCGTGGGACAAATGCCATCACATTTTTGACACATGTCGAAAATCTTTGAATTGTTTTGAAAGTTTGGGTGCGCAGACTTTAATGTAATAGTTAAGAAATGCATACTTCCATATTGTAAATAGATCTTGAGCGATCCGCTCTCATCTGTAGGTTGTGGAGGCATTTATGCATAGTTAATGTAAGTAGGTAGATTTAAATTCTAGATTAGACAGTTTTAGGAGCTGGAGGGAAAACGACTATAGACACCCTCATCTTGTATCATTGTAACATTATCAAGAAGATCAATAGAGCATAGAGAAGAGAAGAAGAAGAGAGTTGTGTAGAAGAACCCATGTACAGAAGTTCTGAAATTAATATATATGAAGCTTGATTCAGACTCATGGTGTTCTAATATTTTCTGTGTATACATGTTGGATGTTATGTTTATGGTTGTCCTACTGTTTCTGTTGTACAATTTATTTTATTCTATGTATGTATGATTTCATGTTAAGTATTTTAAGTCTGAGAGAGTAAGGGAATGAGTTTCAATTGTTTCTCTTCTTGAG
Source organism: Picea engelmannii (assembly GCA_009831015.1). NCBI lineage: Eukaryota > Viridiplantae > Streptophyta > Pinopsida > Pinales > Pinaceae > Picea > Picea engelmannii. The sequence continues at coordinate 18,476 of ML821625.1, forward strand.
TCGGAGTTCCCGAAAGGAGTGCAGTGAAACGTCCGCAAGGAGTGTATTGACAAGTTCAGAGTTCATCTCTGAAAGATCAGGAGGGATACCGTTGTTCTCATTTTCCACAGAAGCGCAAGGTAAGCATAGAAGCCATGCAAGGTGTGCATAGTCTGGTTGGAAGTTCAGAACTTATCAACCTAGGAGAAGGTTGAAGACTACTGTCACGAGGAGTTGCGCAGAGTCAAAGGATTCAAATACTTAGGCGTATTTGAAGAAGTGCCACAAGGAGTGTGTGCAAAAATCTCATAGGAGATTTAAGTTGGTGAAGGAAAGCTCAGGAGAGTTAGCATCTTATGGGTGTTTGAAGAACCGAAGGGAACTTTAGCCATCATGCAGAGGATAGGTTCCAGAAGAGAGTCGCAGGGTAAATTTTGAACCAGAGATCTTTGAAGAAGAAATTTGGATGGTCGGAATTCTCCGAGAAGAATTCCTGAAATAGAAAGAGTCGTAGGATCTACAGGAGCTACAAGGTAGATAAGGGGCCATTGATCTTGAATTATAGGGACGTCAGATCATTTCGTCATTTTGGGGTTCGAGAGTTCGAAGCATAAGCCAAAATCCTTGGCTGTTCAAACCCCCAAAATGTGAAAAGGAGGTTTTCGTGTGTGGAGGCAAGTTTAAGAAACTTTAAGTTTTCAGAACTTCAGAGTTCGGGGTTTCAGAAGTCTCGAGGGAGAGAGATCGGGACATAGCAGGGGAGAAAACCTGAAACAACGAGGAGGCGACACGTGGAAGGACAAGAGACTTCCTATCAAGGTTCACGAAAGAAGAGGAGGAGAAATATCATTTTGGTATTTCGGAAGATCGGAGACCGGAAGGTGGAGAGGACATAGAGTTTGAGCTTGACGTATCGAACTCCTGGTACGTGAAATTGCGCTGACCATTGGATCGAGGGAAGATACACAACCATTGATCTCCTTGGAAGTAGAACCTTAGCATTTCATCATTTCGTGGTTTAGCACACCGGTAGTCCTGTCGAAGAGAGAACTGAGATAGTAAAGAGGAGAACCCAATACACGAAAGTCCGAAAAGTATTTTAGAAGACGTCATTTTTTCATTTCGGGGTTCGGAGGTTCGAGGACCCCGAGGGCATAGTGAAGGTGCATTTTGGTGGTGGAAATCCCAAAATCGTGAAAGGTGAAAAGCTGAAATAGACAATAGGAAAGGTCAAGTGTTAATATTTTGGGTTTTGGAGGTCGAAGAGGTGAGGCGCTTGACCACGGGATTCAAAAAATCGTGAAATCCAATATCCCAAAATAAAAAAGGAATTTCCTCAAGGTTTGTTGTGGGTTGATTTTCCTAAAAGGAAATAGAAGAGCCAATCGAGCTCTCAGGGGCCCGAAGGAAAATATCCTGTGTGGATTCTGACCTATGGGTCTGGGGGGTTTGCGTCAGTTGTGGTATCAGAGCTTGTTTCTATTTGTATATCTTAGATAGAAGGAGCAGGAGGAGAAAGAGCACTCTGATACTCGCCAGTTGTGGTATCAGAGCCCTTCTCTGTTTGTATATTGCAGATAGAGGGAGCAAGAAATATTTTTAGCCATGCTACCAAGAAGAAGAGACAGGCAAACACCTGATCCACCAGAGGAAAGGGAAATGCCAAGAAGGAGGGGTAGGCAATTACCTGAGATGTCAGGGGCAAGAGAGATGCATGAACTACGTGTCAGGCTTGATGCCATGGAGACAGCATAGAGGCGCACAGTCAGTGCTAGAGATATCATTGAATCTGAAAGTGAAGATGAAGATGGACATGGAGGAGAAGAAGTTGCAGTAGAAGACGCAACAAAAGAATGCCTATTCAGGGTTGTTGTGAGGATAGCTGCCAGGGAAAAAATGGACATTCCAGTATATGAGGGAAACCTGGATGTTGAAGAGCTTCTAGACTGGATTAGAGCTCTGGATAAGTATTTTGACTATGAAGATGTTGAGGAAGACAAGAAGGTCAAACATGCTGTCGCAAGACTTAAAAGGCATGCAACATTATGGTGGGATGAACTACAAGCTGACAGATGCTGCATAGGCAAGCAGAAAATCAAGAGTTGGGATAGAATGATTGCGAATATGAAGGCAAAATTCATACCCAAGGATTATCAAATCACTTTGTTTCGGAGGATGCAGAATTTGAGATAGAAGCGGATGTCAGTGAAAGAGTACACTGAAGAGTTTTACCAGCTAAACATCAGGGCAGGTCATCGCGAAAGTGATGATGAAAAGGTTTCCAGATATATGAATGGTCTGAGATATGACATCCAATATGAGATGAGAATGATGACCATCCGAACAGTGGAAGATGCTTATCAGATGGCTTTGAAGGCTAAAGAGAAGCTGAGCCAAAATCAAAGTCAAAGGGGGCGAGGCAAAAGTCAAGACACAGGAAAAACAATTTCCCAAGACAAGAATCAGAAACCTAAAGAAAAGTGGAAGAAACCTCAAACTCAAACCGAGAGAGGTGGAATCTCACAGAGAGGACAGTATGCAGACATAAATACTTTTCCTCGAACTAGAGGAAGAGGAAGAGGCAAAGGTGGCGAAATAAAATGCTTTGCCTGTGGAAAGAATGGACACAAATCCTATGAATGTCCAGACAAGAAGATAGAAGGAGGTGAAACTCACATTGTCAAAGCACAAAGACAGAATGTTGAGGCAGAATATGCTAAAGGTGGAAGATCACTGATGATGAGGAAAGTTCTCTTAACGCCAGAGAAGGAGGTGGATAATCTAGTCCAAAGGAACAAAATTTTTTGGACTGCTTGCAAGGCCAAAGATAGGGTATGCAAGGTCATCGTGGATAGTGGTAGCACAAAAAATCTTGTTTCTATAGAGATGGTAGAAAAGATGGAGCTGGAGACTATTGAACATCCAAGCCCATATAGAGTTTTGTGGCTACAAAAAGGGCATCAGGTAAATGTCACTAAACAATGTTTAGTTGAAATTAAAATAGGAGGATATAAGGATGAAATACTATGTGATGTCATTCCCATGAATGTTTGTCATCTATTGTTGGGTAGACCATGGCAATATGACAGAAATGTGATTCATGATGGGAGAAAGAACACATACACCCTGGAGAAGAATGGAAGAACTCACATGTTGTTGCCAATTAAGGATAAAGAAGTAAAAACAAAGGTAAGCAACACTGTACTTCTCATGAGTGGGAAGGAACTTCTTAAGGAGGTTAAGAAGAAGGAAGATACACAATTCATCGTGGTGAGGAAGCCTAGAATTGTTTTAACTAGTACAAGAGTGGATAATTTACCAGAGGAAATCCAACAGCTACTGGAAGAGTTTGCTGATATAGTAGTGGATGAACTACCTCGTTCGTTGCCACCTATTAGAAGTATAAGTCATCACATTGATCTTATACCTGGAGCTAGTTTACCAAACAAAGAAGTGTACACATTGACGCTGCAGGAGAATGAAGAAGTCAAGAGACAAGCCCAGGACTTAATGGACAAGGGATTGGTTAGAGAGAGCTTGATTCCATGCGTTGTTCCAACAGTGCTCAATCCAAAGAAAGATGGAGGCTGGAGGATGTGTACAAACTCAAGGGAAATTAACAAGATTACCATCAGATATAGATTTCCATTGCCAAGGATGGATGATTTGATGGATTGATTAAGTGGAGCAAATTTTTTTTCAAAGATTGATTTGAAAAGTGGATATCATCAAATTCGAATGAGAGAAGGTGATGAATGGAAGATAACATTCAAGACAAATGAGGGGTTTTATGAATGGCTTGTTATGTCGTTTGATTTAACAAATGCGCTTAGTACTTTAATGAGGTTGATGAATGAAGTCTTGAAGGAGTTCATGGGAAAATTTGTCATTGTATATCTTGACGATATATTGATTTTCAGTAGAATAGAAACAGAGCACTTGAAGCATTTGGCTACAGTGATGAAAAGATTACAACAAGAGAAGTTACTGATAAACATGAAGAAGTCATCATTCATGAAGACAGAGCTCATTTATTTGGGGTTTGTTATTTCAGTAGATAAGTTGAAAATGGATCTAGATAAAGTGGAGGTGATTAAGAATTGGCCATCGCCAAAGAGTATATTTGAGGTTAGAAGCTTTCATGGATTGGCTAGTTTCTACAGAAAATTTATTAGAAATTTCAGTGGAATTAGCACACCGATGATGGACACGGTGAAGAAAATACATAACTCTTTTCACTAAATGGAAGAAGCAGAGAAAAGTTTCAATTTGTTGAAAAGGAAGATTATTGAACAACCAATTTTGGTGTTGCCAGATTTCAACAAGACATTTTAGGTCAAATGTGATGCTAGTGGATTTGCAATTGGAGTGGTCTTGAGTCAAGATGACAGGCCAGTCGCATACTTCAGTGAGAAATTGAATGAGGAAAAGGTTAAGTACTCCACATATGACAAGGAATTTTATGCGGTCATACAGGCACTGAAAAAGTGGAGGCATTATTAGGTTCCTAAAGAGTTCATTTTGTACAGTGATAATCATGCCTTAGAATTTGTAACTCAGCAGGATAAATTGAACCAGATGCATGCAAAATGGGTTGAATATATGCAGAATTTTACTTTTGTAATTAAACATATTTTAGGAACTGCTAACAAAGTTGTTGATGCTTTGAGCGGGAAGAGTTTGCTTATGCAGGAGTTCAAAGTCAAAACATTGGGTTTTGATAATCTCAAGCACATGTACAAGGATGATCTAGATTTCAAAGAGGCGTATGAGGCATCTGAGAATCCAATTCTGAGGGATAGGAATCAATGGGCTGAATATATGATCCAAGATGGATTATTATTTAGAGGTAATCAACTGTGCATTCCAAAATGCTCCATGAGGGAGAATCTGCTGAAAGAAAAGAACAGTGGAGGATTGGTCAGACATTTCGGTCATGATAAAACGTTCTCAAAATTAAATGGCTCATATTTTTGGCCAGGGATGAGGACAGATGTCAAAAGGTTTGTGGATAGATGTAGAATTTATCAACACTCAAAGGGAAAAAGACAAAATATAGGGTTGTATCAACCGTTACCCATACCAGAGAGGCCGTGGGATGCAGTGAGCATGGATTTTGTGTTAGGGCTGCCAAGAACACAAAGAGGGTTTAATTCAATCTTTGTGGTGGTAGACAGATTTTCAAAAATGGCACACTTTATACCATCTTATAAAACCAGTGACGCAACTCACATCACGAATTTGTTTTTCAAAGAAGTTGTCAGACTTCACAGCTTACCAAGGAGCATAGTTTCATATCGAGATACTAAGTTTGTGGGACATTTCTGGAGGACTTTATGGAAGAAGATGGGAACAAAATTGTCATTTAGCTCAAGATATCATCCTCAGACGGATGGACAGATAGAAGTTGTAAACAGAAGCTTGGGAGATTTCCTAAGGATCCTAGTGACTGAACATCACAATTAGTGGGATCACATTCTACCACAGGTGGAATTTTCTTATAATGATTCGATCAATAGAAGCACAGGGTAGAGTCCATTTCAGATTGTTTATGGAATCTAGCCAAGAGGAGTTTTTGAACTCAAAGGTTTAGAACAGGATGAAACTAAGAGTGCTAGTGCAGAATATTTTGTAGAGGCAATGAAAGAACTTCACAACCAAGTGAGGGAATGGTTGCATAATTCAAATCAAGAGTACAAGCATAGAGCAGATCAACAAAGGCGAGAACTTCTATTTGGAGTTGGTGATTTGATTCTTTCACATCTGAGGAAGGAATTATTTCCAAGAGGAACATATAACAAACTAAAAATGAAAAAGATTGGACCATGCAGGATCATAAGGAAATTTGGGACAAATGCATATGAGATTGAATTACCCGATGGGATTGGAATTTCACCTATATTCAACATCTCAGATTTGTACCCTTACAAAGCTAGAGAAGCAGGAGCAGACAGTGGACAGACAGAGGTTCAATGGGCTAAACAAATGCCTATAGCTGAAAAGCCACATATGGAGAGTATACTTGACAAGAGAGTCAGCAAGAAGACCATGAAAAAAGAGTATCTTGAATACTTAGTCAAATGGAAGGGACATCTAGTTGAAGATGTCGGCTGGGAAAATTACGCAGAAATTCAGAAGCATGGACAGACCATATAAGATCTCATGAACAGGAGTCCATGAAAATTTTCAAGCAAGGGATTATGATGTAGGAGCATCGCCAACAACAAGCAAGCGTGGGACAAACGCCGTCACATTTTTGGCACATGTCGAAAATGTTTGAATTGTTTTGAAAGTTTGGGTGCACATAATTTAATGTAATAGTTAAGAAAGGTGTACTTCCATATTGTAAACAGATCTTGAGCGATCCACTCTTATCTATAGGTTGTAGAGGCATTTATGCATAGTTAATGTAAGTAGGTAGATTTAAATTCTAGATTAGACAATTTTAGGAGCTGGAGGGAAAATGACTATAGACACCCTCATCTTGTATCATTGTAACATTATCAAGAAGATCAATAGAGCATAGAGAAGAGAAAAAGAAAAGAGTTGTGTAGAAGAACCCATGTACAAAAGTTCTGAAATTAATATATATGAAGCTTGATTCAGACTCATGGTGTTCTAATATTTTCTGTGTGTACATGTTGGATGTTATGCTTATGGTTGTCTTACTCATTCTGTTGTACAATTTATTTTATACTATGTATGTATGATTTCATGTTAAGTATTTGAATGCTGAGAGAGTAAGGGAATGAGTTTCAATTGTTTCTCTTCTTGAGTCAGAGTTCCTGCAAGGAGTGAAGTGAAACATCCGCAAGGAGTGCATTGACGAGTTAAGAGTTCATCTCTGAAAGCTCAGGAGGGATACCGTTGTTCTCATTTTCCGCAGAAGTGCAAGGTAAACACAGAAGTCATGCAAGTTGTGCGTAGGCTGGTTGGAAGTTCAGTACTTATCAACCCAGGAGAAGGTTGAAGACTATTGTCGCGAGGAGTTGCGCAGAGTCAAAGGATTCAAATACTTAGACATATTTGAGGAAGTGTCGCAAGGAGTGTGTCCAAAAATCTCATAGGAGATTTAAGTTGGTGAAGGAAAGCTCGAGAGAGTTAGTGTATTCAAGGTGTTTGAAGAACCGAAGAGAAATTTAGCCATCGTGCAGAGGATAGGTTCCAGAAGAGAGTCACAGAGTAAATTTCGAACCAGAGATCTTTGAAGAAGAAATTTGGATGGTTAGAATTCTCCTAGAAGAATTCCCAAAATAGCGAGAGCCGTAGGATCTATAAGAAATGCAAGGTGGATAAGGGGTCGTTGATCTTGATTTATAGGGACGTTAGATCATTTCGGCATTTTGGGGTTTGAGAGTTCGAAGCATAAGCCAAAATCCTTGGCTGATCAAACCCCCGAAATGCGAAAAGGAGGTTTTCATGTGTCGGAGCAAGTTTAAGTTTTCAGAACTTCGAAGTTCGAGGTTTCAGAAGTCTCGAGGGAGAGAGATCGAGACACAGCAGGGGAGAAAACATGAAACAATGAGGAGGTGACACGTGGAAAGACAGAAGACTTTCTATCGAGGTTCGCAAAAGTAGAGGAGGAGAAATACCATTTCGGTATTTCAGAAGATCGAAGACCGGAAGGTGGAGAGGACATAGAGTTCGAGCTTGACGTATCGAACTCCCAGTATGTGAAATTTCACTGACCATTGGATCGAGGGAAGGTCCACAGCTGTTGATCTCCTTGGAAGTGAAACCTTAGCGTTTCATCATTTCAGGGTTTGGCACACCGGGAGTCTTGTCGACGAGAGAATCGAGATAGTAAAGAGGAGAACCCAATACATGAAAGTCCGAAAAGGATTTTAGAAGATGTCATTTTGGCATTTCGAGGTTCGGAGGTTCAAGGACCTTGAGGGCATAGTGAAGGCACATTTTGGTGGTGGAAATCCCGAAATCGTGAAAGGAGAAAAGACAAAATAGACAATAGGAAAGGTCAGGTGTTAATATTTTGGGTTTTGGAGGCCGAATAGGTAAGGTACTCGACCACGGCATTCATGAAATCATGAAATCCGGTATCCCGAAATGAAAGAGGAATTTCCTCAAGGGTTGTTGTGGGTTGATTTTCCGAAAAGGAAATAGAAGAGCCAGTCGAGCTCTCAAGGGCTGGAAGGAAAAGATCCTATGTGGATTCTAACCTATTGGTCTGGGGGGTATGCTTCAACATTCATGACGCAAATGGGTTTATGAAAAGGTTTATGTGTAACAACAAACATCATGATGTTTATGATGAGTAACAACTCCTTCAAGCAATCAAGAAAGCATATCTTTCTTTTCAAAAGTTTTGTGATTTTTGAAAATCACCTCTAGAAGAAATTCGATTGTATTTGAACCTGAAAAATGTTAGCACTAATCTACAGTAAATAGTGTGAGAATATTGAAAACATAAAGTGCAGAAATTAATACTAATGCTATCAACCAAATGAAAAAATGAAATGCATTTTTATCGGTTGGTGATAGCACATTTTTGAAAATCCTCTTCGTGAATACCTGGTGAATTGACTTCACAATAATTTTAGCATAAGAAGATAAAAACATGAATCTAATGATGTTTTTAGGAAATGGGAAAATCCATTTGCAAATTTTTATTTTTAGAATGTTTGATTTGTTTTCAAAAAATATTTATTGGCAGTATTGCTTGTATGCAATTGTACAGGGATCCAAAAGTGATCTTTGTGTATGCTTTCACTTACAGAGTTTATAGAAGAACTTTTATCATCATGATCTATGTAGATACCACTACCTGGTTGACCACATACAACACGAAGTAAAACCAGAACTAAAACAAATAACAAAAACTTCTTTATCCATACATTTTTCATTTTCATAATAATATTTTTTTTGTATGGTTTTATTTATTTATTATTGTTTTTCTTAATAAAACAAATGAAATATTTGTATGGTTTCATAGTTTTTATTTTTTTTTGTTTTAAATATCAAAGGAAAATGAAAAAAAAAATAGAAATGATACTAACGGAAAAATGGAAAACAAAGCACTCAGAATTAAAATTGACCTTCTCGCATGCAACCAACATTATAGGAATATAATTTTCATTCTCACGGATGCTAAAACTAGGGGAGACTCCAACAACAGATAAGTTCCAACAAAATGCATAACAGATCATTGCCAAATCTTGGTGGAGTTTCCCGTGTTTAAAAGGTTGTGTGTAGAAAGTGCATTAAATCATTGAAAATATGGCATAAAGAGTGGCATGGATGGGGCTTGACCCCATAACCTCCGCCCATAAAATCATATCTATTACGCCCAGCTCTTATTACTGTGATATTGCATTCGATTTTTATTATTTTTATTATTGTTTTTGTTGCAGGCTTCTACAACAAACTTCAAAGACGATTTTCTCACAAACTATAAATTGGATTTGGATGGGATTTTTTTGGGAAGGTTCCTATGGTCCCGATACTTGTACATGCCAAAAATCAGATCCATCTGATGCATGGATCCCGATATATAAGAGAAATGGCTGGAACTGATGATGTTGATTTTCTCAAAAACCGTGTACTGGGTTTGGGTGAATTTTTGTGGGAAGGTTCCTATGGTCCCAATACATCTGCACACAAAAAATAAAATCCATTTGATGCACAAATATCAATATATAAGAGAAAAGGCTGAAGGTGACTATATTGATTTGCTAGAAAAGCGTGTACTAAGTTGTCCTGAAATTTACTAGGTTTTTGTGTCATAACAGAATGCACTTCCTGTGAAAAAATCATAAGAACCCAGATCCCAGTTTGTGAGATATCTTCAGTTCAATTTCTACATTTTATATTTTGTTTGTTTTATTCTTTATTTTTTTATTATTTTTTTTTCTACATATATATTTTTTAAATAAAACTAGAAATTTTGATTAGCATTTGAGACAAATCAAATTGAATAAAGTTATTTTAGCAAATTGAGACAAATTAATTTTGAAATTTGAAGACAAATTGATTTAGACATTTTGTTCAAATATTCAACAGTACCAAATCATTCATGAAAACAACTCATAGCCATTTCTTTGATTTCTACTTTCTGATCTTCCACATCGCAACAAGGCACAAAAAGAGAGCATACTTATTCTAGAAAAAATAAAAAACATAAAAATAAAACCCTACCTACACTATGCTAATTAGAAATGAGAGAGTAGTTATGTGTAATCAAACAGCTAATGTAGTCATGCATGCAATAGTAATAAAAAAATGTTATATTTCAATTTAGCAATTGATAGTCGAGAATATGTATGAATGTGTGAAATTAGTGGTTGAAACTGTAAATTAAAAAAAGAAAAAGAAAAACTAAATGAATCTAACCTAGTACTTACTTGAAACCAGTGTTCGATCAGGCTTTCGTAGGCATAATTTGTCTTACTCAGATCATGTTGCAGCTCCTCACTATCCTCCTTGACCTCTTGTGCACCTAATGGTTCTTCATTAAATGTGTAATGTCCTTCGTATGTTGATTTTGCATTCGCCTCAGGAGGAGTGAATAGGCTTTCGGCTACTGTCAAGATCTCTTCTTCCAGAGAAGATGAGACCCTGCCTTTTGCTAGGATTTGAACGAGTTGTTGCAAGGTTAAATTCAATGTTAAATCATGTTAGAAAAAAATGATTCTTATAGCACCCAAATCAAAATGAAAAAACTTAAAAAAAACACTCTTGCTAAAACATAAAAAAATAATTACTCTTCATAGTTGCATAAATTAAAACGTTCTTGATAGTTGGTAGGGACAGTGATGAATCTACAGTAAAGTAGCTCTATGACCCTTAGAACCAATGCATGTAGATCACACTTGCAGAAATTTAAACTAATCTTGCAAAAATTGAAATTACTTCTACCTAGTTGGTAGGGAGAACATGAGGAGTCTCCTGTCACAAGCTTCTATGACCCATTACCAACACGTTTAGATCACACTTGCATGAATTAAAATGAAAAATAAACTAATACCTCAATCCATTGTGCTTCCCCGGCAACGACGCCAAAATGTTGGGCTCTAAAGATGTCCTAAAAGATAACCTCTATGCATCATCCAAAGGTAGGCATTGGCGCAAGTGTTTTACTTGTCACCTATGTAGGTTCTTACCTTTCGTTTTGTTAGCGATATTTCTTGTATAGGGGGG
>ML821625.1:41166-64231 GCA_009831015.1 Picea engelmannii
AGAAATTTTATGCCTGAGCATAGCCATTTTACACTAGGCTTTTTCTTTTTGTACACTTTTTGTAGAGTTTTTAATCTTCTTTCTTCCCCCATGCCTCTCATCTAATCCATCATTTGTGTTATTGATAGATTCCTCCTCCATCCTCCTACCACATCAGTTACGCCAACAGAGCTAGCTGTTGGACACAGAATGTCGCTTGGGCCTCTTGGGCCCTCTATTCACCCTCACATGAGATGCTCCACTCCAGTCGCATATGTTTGGGTTTAGAAACCAATAACCAAGCAGAGTACATAGCCGTCATTGGCCTCCTCGCTGAGGCCAGTCATCTCCATATTCGTTACCTTATCATTTTACTAGATTCCCAACTGGTTGTCTTCTAACTCAACAATGTGTACCAGGTCTGTGATCCTTTCCTCTTCCACAAATAACTGCAAGTTAGACTTTTATCTTGAAATTTTGATTCCATCACATTTACACATATTCCAAGAAAATGTAATCAAATAGCAGATAATATGGATAACCTAGTGTTAGATTGGCATTTATCACATCAAGATACCAGTATGCATACATAAATCATCAATAGTCCATCACAGCATATAGATTAGACATCATCACAAAGCACTAGAAAACATCAACACATGTGAACACCACAAAGATCCAAAAATGTATATCCATATATATATATATATATATGTATATATGTATATATCGGTCAATGTACCATCATTGTTTACAAAAAAAAAAATAGTACATCAAGTACACCATCCATAGGTAGGTGAACCACCTCACCCCTATAGATACAAAAATAGTTCCACCTCACCATATAAAACATGGGCTCACCAGCCTATATAAACACAAAAATACATATATCGAGGCCCTCATGGCGCCTCTAGAGCACCACCACCTGGTCCTCTCTTAGGAGGAGGTGCCCCACCATCTAGGGGACGCTCGGCTCCAGGGGACAACCTACCAATCATCTTTTCCCCTGCTACTATTGCTCTACAGATCAACGTCCGCAACTCTGTTGGTAGGCCCACACACTTCTCCATAAATCCCTCATCCTAGATGCGCATCTACATGCCCTCAGACACTCCTTGTAGTATTGCCTCTAATCAGTGGAAAAAATCCTCAAAATCTCCCCTGACCCCCATCGGAGAAGCATGTGATGGCCTGACACCTAGATCATCAAAGTAGTGCCTCCTTCCTGCTCTCTCATCAACATCGAGTCTTCCCCAGCATCATTCTGTCACCGTCTCTCTCCTGCCCGCGGCTCTCCCCGTGATGGTCTCACCATCCCTTGATGAGTCGACGCTCTAACCAACTCAACCTCGCGCTCGTGAGGTCCCACATATACACACACAACAAACACATGATAGCATCAATATCCACCAATACATAAAATACAATGCTATACTATCTCAAAAATCAAAACATCTAATCTAACATCATACCTCTGTGGTTGAATACCTCCCCAGGAGGTAGCACCATCTCCAGATCATCTCGAAAATCCACCCTAAAATATGGATAACAAAGTATGATCTATGGTATATGACACCACACCCATGCAGCCTTAGTCGTAAAGTAATGGCCCCCCTCCCCACTACCATGATGAACCAAAATAGTTGTCCACTGTCTCAATCGTGGCTCTCGCACACCAGGCGCGTCCAAAATAACTCTAGGGCGCAACATTGGAACCCTCTCCAAGAACCATGTCACTAAGATGGACCCAAAGGCGAACTCCCCCAAGTCAACAGCATGACACCTTTCAAGCTTCCCTACCATCTTGGCATGCAACATCAAGCCTCATGCAAAATTCTCACCCCCCAACGCCCTCTGCATAACCCTCAGCTGACCCCCACTGATCCACTGAGTCGTGAGAGACCCATAGACTCTCACAACCATCGCTTCCACACAATGATGTACAAGGGAATCCATTGCCCCAATGCTAATCACGGAACCTGACATGAAGTTCTGCCCCAAACAATACCTCTGGGCTAAGGTAGCCATCTGCCCATCCCCAGGTAACACGGGCTCCACCGGTAAAGGAGTTCCCCGAAAAGGGAGCCCAGTCAAAAAATATATATCCTCCACCACAGTGAAGGCCAACTCCTCACCCCGCACAATGAAGCAATTTTGATCTAGACCCCACATCAACATCAGGAACTGCAATATATACTCTTCTTCCCGCACTAGCAAACACTCAAAAAACTTCAGCAACATACAAGCTGCCAAAGTATCCCAGACCGCTAGCTCCTCATCCCTCACTACCTCCCTTGGGCATGACCAATCTCTCTCTCTCCAATGAATTGGCATCGTCCAAATGATCACCTTCATCCACATATACAATACTTGATCAGCCATCATAACCCATAAAAACATTAAATTCTCCACAAAAATATGAATTTCTACACCCCTCTGCTTTGCCTCAAAGGCGTGACATTTTTCCCCACAAGCGCACACATATGCGCACCTGTTCATCCCATAGTTGCACACTCATGTGCAACTAATATCCATACAGAGGTGCATCCATGAGCCCCTGTCATACATACATATGCGCACAAGTGTGCACCCATTCACTACATAGTTGCGCACACATGTGCAACTGTCAGAAACACAGTCGCGCATACATGCGTTGTTGTGCTTCAAACAGGTGTGCATTGCATGTGTGCCTATTTTTCCGTTTTAGGCACCCCCATGCGTAGCTCTCCCAATTATAGATGCACACTTGTGCACATGAATCTTTCAATTTCTCGTGCATGGGGGGGCCCACAACCACAAAATCTCCCTGTACGACCCTTCGTACAGGCCCTACCCACAAAATGAATTCTAACTAAAATGCAGGAGGATATGAACACTAATATGAAACTTGTTCATCCTAAATCAGATTCCTCAATCTCCCAAAATCTCCAAATCTCCTCTAAAATCATTCGTCCATTCAATAAGACAGCAAGTACAAATGAGGTAGCATTGTGGGCCCTACAACTATATATAGTCCTTTTTTCCAAACTTCGAGACATAATTCGGGGAGCATTGGGTGTCTGTTTTTTGATCCATCTTCAGCCATGGGATCAGGATCTCGCCACCTAAATCATTCCATTCCCTGGGCCATGATCCATCATCATCCCCCGGGGGGGATTTTTCTCATACCACACTCAGGTACGCATGCTTATATTCACACATTATTGAATAATCATTATATGATCTTTCTCTTCAGATATTGTTCACGTTGGGTATTCAGTTTTCATGTGTGCAGGTACTTGATCATTATACATAAACGTCACCCCTTCAAGTATATCATCAGCATGGGCATGTATTCATTCCCTCTTAATCTCAAATTGCATCTCCCAATCACACCCTCCAATCTTTGCCTCTAGGATCCCTATTTCCAACTTTGCAGTACTGTCACCTCCGCCACACTTTGGTACTGTCATCTGGTAGCACTATCCCCCACATGATTTGTCCCATTCATAGTCCCCCTTGGCACTTTGACACTCATGTTGTTTTCACCCTTTAGGGATGGGAGTCCCGATAGTCTTACACATCACCAAGAACCAGCCACATACTTCTTCTCCTCATTTTTTGCTATCCTGCCCAATGGACTCTCAAGTTACTTCATCATGGTTCTATTTTGACTGCACCTCCATCATATCATTAACCATCCATTTCATCCACCGTCATTTTTCCCATATGCAAATTGTCCTCCATAACATTTCCTTAATACAGAAACCTGCCTATGGGGCCCTACCCCTCCACGTTTTTTCCAAGCAACTTGCGCCATCATCAGGCCAAGCCATATTACAATGGGAAACCTATTTATGTATCTGCAAAGTTATCCAAACTTGTTTTTTATTCTTTTGGTAATTGTACAAACCCGTCTTTCCCGCATTTACATAGATTTTCGTGGTCACCTTTAGAGACCTTCCTTTTCCAACAAAGCAACCCTGTTCGCCCTTGGTTGGGGAATTTTTTACTTCCTCCCATCAATGAAATTATCCATAAACCCCAAGTATCTTACAGTCCATACACCCTTTTGATCTCTGTGTTTTTCTACTTTGTCATGCCTCTGGTACAATTCAACCCACGTCTAGTCATCCCCCTAACAACTAGATTCAATTTCACAGTTGCTGCCACTCATACATCACATATATCCCCAACCAAGGAAAATCTTGAGTCTCACTACTTCTTGACTTCGTCCATGTTTCTCATCAATTCATGATCTCATCCAATGGATTTCATGAAGCCCTTTTATTCTTGGAGTCACGTCTCCCTTTTCTTTTGACATCAACACAGTTTCCAAAAGGTTGACAATATCTTGACTCTCAATACATTTACAATGAGGAGTCTCA
This sequence comes from Picea engelmannii, assembly GCA_009831015.1. Lineage (NCBI taxonomy): Eukaryota > Viridiplantae > Streptophyta > Pinopsida > Pinales > Pinaceae > Picea > Picea engelmannii. The sequence goes on from ML821625.1 coordinate 45,513, forward strand.
GATGACACAGAGAGAACTATCATTTCTCTCTGCTGTCATTGACCCCCAAAACATTTGACTTCAACACTTTATCATGTGGAAGTGGGTCTTACTTTGTGACTATTGCAGTTATTTTTATATATATCGAAGACCTCTAAAATCTGATAGACTATCAATGTCTACACATTATCGACACTTCTCATAGGTGTCCTTACCTTTTTCAGAGTTTGTTCACCATCTGAATTGTCCTCGGTTTATTCTCACACCGCCCCGGAGGGTGCTGCAGTGAGCTACATCAACACACAACTTCAATTACTTTCCTACACATTTTTGAGTTACATAACACAAGCATGGGGCATGCCCACCTTGTTTGTACACATTTTTTTATTTTTCCACCCCTTGCGAAAGGTTTGGGTCTTACAGGTTCCCCTCTCCCTCCAATGGGTCACTCTTGATACTCCCCACAATGCTCTTTCTTACAAAGGTACTCTTAGTAGAAGAAACATTGATGTATTTCATCTATACGTATGCTCCTAACCTCACACACCAGGGGGCATCTGTTATCACCATAATTTCATCCGCAAATGGTTACAGGAATCCAACATCTTCAAAACACTCATTAGTTCACTCATGGACCAAAAATGAATTTCCAAAAGGTCCAAAACTATAAAACCAGTTATAAAATCAGCATGCGCTAAGACTATACAGGGAGCGCACGCACATGCATCATCCAGAAATGCAAGAAAATCACACATGCGCACAATGCCTGACCGTGGATGAAAAAAACCGCACACCCCTCGTAACAATGCATTTATGATTGTGTTCGGCCTTCCACCCACTTTTGGTTCAGCTTCCAAGTCGATTTGACACCCAAATCTTGGCTGAATCCGACTGGGGGGCTGGTCAAAGACCTAAGGATGCCCTAAAGGGCCCCTTGTTCACACTAAAATATGGTTGAATAATACCTCAAATCTATGCTATAAAACGAGGCCATGGGTGCACTACATTTTTAAGGAATTCATTTGTATTGTTATGCTGCCTATATTCTCTTGGAGGATCCTCTTTCCTTTTCAAGGGCATACAAGAACCATCTCATTTAGCCATTCATATCACCTCTTGAGTGAATGAGCTTTGGATTTTCTTCACGATTTCCTTCTAGTTTGTTACTTGTAATAAGAGCTCAATATTTGGGGGTTCAAGAGCCCTCCCTTGGAGGAAGAGGAGGCCCATAAGTCTCTCTTTCTCTTTGGTGTTTTCTTTCCACTAATACAATCCTTTACATTGGTGGCATGAATGTTGTTTATTTCTTGTTTTAATGTCCTTATGCACTCTAGTTTAGTTTTTCTTATCATTCTTAGTTTAGTCTTTTGTTTATATCATATGCTTGATGTTTCTAACTCTTGTATTCACTGTTGTCTTTCCTAGCTAACCCAACTGGGCTTGTAAGCATATTTATTTTTCTCATTTAGGTGACAAAAGAGACGCAACACCAACTAGATGGAAGCACCAGCTCCCAGAATATCTTCTAGCACCAACTAGAATTTAGAGGACTACAATCCTCCCTAGCAACAACCTACCACCCTGATTAAATCTTAAAAAACTTTACTTACTTGATCTGTCTCTGATATGGTCTATTACAACTTCATATCTCGTCTGCCTCTTCCAGCATCTATTACTCTGTTCTTCTTCTATACTCTTCTCTTTCTTCTACTATGCACTCGCACCACTCTATTCAGATTCTCTTCTTACTTTATATTATGTATTGTCTCTGCATACTATACACTGCACCTATTATCTACAGTTCAGGTCCTGTCCACGGTCACATTCTACCCACATGCATAATTATCGAAAAAGTACACTATATTTTCTATTATGCATGTCTTTCTCACCTCGAGTCCTCTGCCTGATCATCATTCAAACTCTTCATCTTCCCTGGAAGTTATTCTGAATCTGTTCATCATTAGCGAGTGTTATCTTGAGATTCTTTGGCTTCTCTGGAAGTTTTAACTCTTCGTATTCTTTGGTAGTTACAGTCAATCATTTTTGGCTTCTTTGACTTTTAAGCCCCTTCCTTCACGTGACCACCAGCAGTGAACACATTCATATTCAAAATGTGCTTCCTGATCTCGGTCTAGTGAGCGCTAGCTCCATTTCTTGATATGACCTTGGGTGAAGATCTCATGTGACCGAGAGATTGCAGGTGCGTCCAAAGGTGCCTTGTATAAAACTACTTTTCCCCCCACAATTTACCTCAAGCCTCCACGTGTCCTTTATCCAAAACCATGGTTTTGATTGTGGCCCACCTTCATCTTTTTAAAGTTCATGCAACTTCAATCCCCACAATGCGATGGGACCGTCGATCTCATGATCTCGACGGTGCTCCTGAACAGACGGTTCATATTTGTTCTTTCACTATCTGCGGATCAGAACTAACTTTCCCAAATCAACGGCTATGATTTATTTCATGATCCGGGCTTTTTGAGTTTCAAATATCAACCCTTGATTTCCTTCATACGTCAATCTTCCAGAGTTGACAATCCACTGACGCATGTCCCTCTCGGATTAACGATCAATATCTCCTTCGGGTCTCTGGACTTCAGAGATTTAGAATATCAACTTCTCATTTCTTCTGACTGGATATCTTTCAAAATGGAAGATTTGCTGACATCTATCCTCCTTAATCCAATGACTATCCTCTGCTCCTAGACTTTGTCCTTTTCGACTCTTCAGCGCTTCACTTTTCCATGAACTCTTTATCTTGAATTCAATGATCTAATGACACGTACCCTCCTACATGATCAATGATCATGAGTGACTTTGGTACTTCAGGCTTCGGGAGTTTCAACTCCCATGCACTCTTTTCTCTCGGAGTGCTTTCACCCGAATGCATAATCTTCTAACACACACCCCTCTCGGTGATCAACGGCCAGGGTCTTCTTCGAGTCTTCGGTGTTTGGGACTTTAGGACTTTAGGCTAATCATTGCTTCATTCTCCTCTCGAGTGGTCACCTATTGAATAAGTCATAGGCGGTGGAGACCTCTTTCTCAATGATTGAGAATCCACCCGAAGTGATCTTCAGATCAAACGACTGAGAGAGACTTCAGACCTTCGTCCTTCGGGACTTGGGCACTTTTGAAATTTTTTGGTGATGAAACTTCCAAAGTAAATCTACCAGAGTGACATAGCTTTCTTACGTCACTTTTTGACATGGTACGAGCCAATTTTCTCTTGACACTTGTCATCATCTGATTATTCCATGTGTACTTGTTGATGTGGTCTTCCACATGTCCTTGATGACGTTGTCTTCCACGTGTCCTTTCTGACATGGTCTGCCACACATCCTTTTTGAGGTGGTCTGTTTACATGGGTGATATGTGTAGGAAGTATAGTGGAGGTGGAGGCAGAGCACGGTAGTGGAGTGTGAACTATAGCGGGTAGTGGAGTGTGACATCGGAGTGCAGAGGTGCTATGTATGAGTGGTTTGGTGATTTTCTCGGAGGGGGTGTTAGGAGGTAAGTGGTAATGAGTGAGGGGGGTCTGAGTTGACAATAAGGTGAGACGTATGAGGGTCCCACGTGAGAAATACCACCAACGCAGACCCCCCCCATGGTTAAAGGCAAAAAGGTCGGGGGGGTCCGATATGCCCTGTCGACCATAGATTTGAGTGCCCGATTATTAGTTGTTGAGATTAGCATTCTCTTCTTCTAACTTATCTTGTACTTCCACTTATTTCAATCCGATGGCCGATGAAAATTCGGGTGATCAAAATCTCAGATCTCAGCCCTTACTTATCTTGTCCTTCCACTTAAATCAATCTAACGGCTAACGAAAATTTGGATGATCGAATTCTCAATTGTTCTGCCCTGCTTATCCTATCCTTAATTAATTCAATCCGATGGTTGTTGGTCCTCTGGATCAGTGATCCAATGACCATTGCCACTCTTCCTCCTTAGATTATGATCTCTCGGAGTTAGAATTTTTTCTAAGTGTTCACGGGTCTCAACCTTTGCTCCTCCTATGAATCTGTCTCTTGGACCTTGTCTAGAAACCTCTATCTCTTCTGATATTTCTTGAGGTTTGGTTCATTTCTATTCTTGCCATCAATGACAAGCACATTCTTCCTATAAACATGCCAACAATATCCCCTTTTCACATTGATGGAAATCCTGAAAGGCTGCACTATTTTTCTTAGACCTTCAACTGTAGCATACAGAAAACACCTTTTTCTCCCCCTTTGACATCAATGTCAAAGAAAACAGAGAGTGACTCTATGCTCCCCCTGATAAGATATACTAGGAGCACTCTCCCCCTAATTAGATAGACTATTTGAACTTCATAACAGGGTCATGCCCAACTTCTGGCGTACATACTCAAATTGAGCTTTCGCAAGCGGTTTAGTGAAGATATTAGAAATCTGATCTTTGGATGGAATATAATGCAAAGAAACAACATTGTTGGTTACCTGTTCCCTTAAGAAGTGATACTTTATGGGTATATGTTTGGTCTTGGAGTGAAATATAGGATTCTTTGACACACTAATTGCACTAGTATTATCACAATGAATTGGGATCGGTGCATTATACTTTACCTCCAAATTTGCAAGTGTCTGAATCATCCATAATACTTGGGTACAGCACATGGCAGCAACAATGTATTCAACTTCGATAGTCGATAAATAAATGGAACCTTGATTCTTTCTCAACCATGCTACAAGAGAATCTCTTAAGAAGAATGCACCTCCACTCGTGCTTTTCCTTTCATCCACATATTTATCCCAATTAGCATCTGAATAGACTGATAGTTGAAAATTTTGATTCCTATGATACCATAGGATATAGTTCATTGTTCCTTTCAAGTATCTGAATATTATTTTGACAACTAATAGATGACTATGTTTAGGTACAGCCTGATACCTTCCTACCATTCCAACATCATGCATTATTTATGGACGGGATGTTGGGATGTACAATAGGCTGCATATCATAGACCTATATGAACTTTGATCAACATCAGGTGAGGCATCATCCTTCCTTAACTTACATCCAATGACCATAGGTGTGCTCATAGGTGTATAATATTCCATTTGAAACCTTTTAAACATTTCTCTTAGATATTTCTTCTGACAAAGAAATATTCTTTTAGACCTCTAAGTAATTTTCAGACCAAGAAAAAATGGCAGCTCCCCTATCATAGACATTTCAAATTCAGACTGCATGGCAAAAGAAAACCATTGTACCAATGAAGCATTATTGCTTCTGAAGATGATCTCATCTACATAGACCAACACAATGAGAAAATCATTAACCTATATTTTGATATATAGATTGTTGTCAATTGTTCCTATCTTGAACCCTTTGTCTTGAAGATACTTAACAAGTCTGTAATACCAGGTACAAGGAGCTTATTTCAACCCATATAAGGATTTCTTCAAGTTGCAGACAAAGTCAAGGTTATATGACAGTTGGAAAACCTTTGGTTGTTCCATATAGACTTCTTATTTTAGATATCCATTCATAAAAGTTGACTTGACATCCATTTGATAGACTTTAAACTGTTTATGAGATGCATAGGAAAGAAACATTATAATAGCTTCTAATCTTGCTATGGGCACAAATGTTTAATCAAAATCCAGTGCTTCTATTTGAGCATATCCTTTGCAGACCAATCTAGCCTTATTTCTTACAATATTTCCTTTCTCATTCATCTTGTTTTTGTAGATCCATTTGGATCCTATTACAATTTTATTTGTTGGCCTAGGAATGAGTTCCCAAGTGTCATTCTTTTCAATCTAGTCCAGTTCCTCATTCATTGATTTTAACCAATTTACGTCTTCACTGGCTTCATTAAAGTTTTTAGGTTCTACTATGGATATGAATTATATATGTGATTGCTCGGTGTCTTTGATTATCCTTATCCTAGTTTGTACACCTTTGTCTTTCTCACCAATTATATGACTTTCAAGATTATTCTTTTGAGTAATTCTAGAGGAAGCATTTGATGTTGATTGTTGTCCTAACTCTTCTTGTCTAGGTGTCTCTTCTCCACCTGATTCATCATCTTCTCGTGACTATGATATTTGTTGTTCTTTATCTTCATTATTCTCATCATATTTTTCATTTGGCTTAGTGATTATTCTCTGTTGATCTTTTACAGGAGCTTCTTCATCAATTCGAACATCAATAAAATCTACTAATTTATGCATTCTTTTGTTAAAGAATATGTATCCTTTACTGTTCATTGAATATCCTAAGAAGATACCTTCATCATCTCTACTATCAAATTTTCCCAGATGATTATCATTATTCTTGATGTAGCATTTACTTCCAAATACTTTGAAGTGCTTGATTGATGCAGGTTGACCAAACCACAACTCATATGGAGTTTTATCACTATTCGGCCTTAGATGCGCTTTGTTTAGAATACGAACAACCCTGTGAACATCCTCCACCCAGAAGGTTTTTGAAATGTCCCTTTCACTCATCATAGCCATTTCCATCTATTGAACTAATCTATTTTGGTGTTCTACAACTCCATTTTTTTTAGTAGTACCTAGAATAATATATTCTCTTTTAATTCCATGTCTGTCACATAATTATTTGAAATGTATTGATAGAAATTCTCCTCCCTTGTCTGAGAAAATTTCCTTTAACTTCCTTCCTGTCTGATTCTCAGCTAATGCCTTAAATTTTTCCAACTTCTCAAACTCATCAAATTTTTCTCTGAGAAAGCGAACCCACGTAAGTCTGGAGAAGTCATCAATGACTAGCATAAAGTAGCGTTCTCCTCCAGTTTCTTCCTTTTGTGATGGTCCACACAGATCCATATGAACAATTTGAAGTGGTTTCTCTGAAGATGTGAAACGCTTTGATTTGAATTGAGCATGAGCCAGCTTCCCCATTTAACAGGATTCACATATAGAGTTATGCTTAGATATTCTTGGAAGGTCTTTCACAACGCCTTCATTATTCAGTTTGACAATATGATCAAAATTCTGGTGTCCAAGTCTTTTGTGCCATAACCAACTTTCATCGAGTTTTCTTAAATGACATTTCTCATTATCTTCCTTCAGAACATATATATTGTTTTCAGTTCTAACCCCTTTTGGAATCATCTCTCCTGTGTTTACTATCTTTATTTTACAATTCTTGGTAGTGAAAGTGACTTCTCATCCTCTGTCACATATCTGATTGACACTAAGAAGATAATTCTTTAAACCATCAACAAATAATACATCTTGAGATTTTCTTCTTCCATTACTTAATATTACTACAAATTTACCTATGATCTTTCCTGGAGCATCATTTCCAAAGGTTACAGTCCCTGATTTATTTTCTTTGAGTAATAGGAACTTACATTTGTCACCTTTCATATGACTGGAGCATCCGCTGTCAATATACCAGGTGTTTTTTTGTCTTTGAGATGACAACACTAATCCATACTTGTTATCTTCATTCTTCTTCCAAACCTTGACATTTTCAACTCTGTGATTTGAATCTGGCTTATAGTTTTTTAAGTGATAGTTTGCATCTTTATGTCCATAATTATGGCAGATGTAACATTCTGGTTCATTGAATAAAGGATCATAACAATTGTTATGTGTAATCTGCGTCCTTTTCCTAGCCATCACATGATTTGCAGTTTGTGGTTGTTTGTTACTTGGTTGTATCATTATTTGTTGTGGTGGATATTTATTCCTTGGATGTCTTGATTTCTCATGTTTAAATCTTAAAGAACAATTTACAGCTTCGTGGCCAAAGTTAGAGCAGTAAAAACAATATCCATAGAAAAAATCTCTGTACTTGGAAAATGGTTGTCTTCTTTGAGCCGGTCAATTTCTTCCATGCTAATGATTTCGTTGGGAAGAGGGTGTATTATTTATTTTTACTACAGATTCAGTTCTGCTAGTTTTTCCTTCACTCCTCCTTGGCGGTTGATTATCTTCCTTTGTTTCTGCAGGTTTGATGTTGTCAATGGTTGTATATTTGACAAACTTTATGAATTATTTGTTGCTTGGCTGACCACTACCTGATCCCTCTTCATAACCCAAACCAGTTTTAAACTTTGAATTCCTTTGTTGATTCGGAATGGAGGTTAATCCTTATGAGGCTTTAACACTGTTTAGATTCTGATGATATAAGGCCTGAAATATCTCCAGATCTTTTCTGACAGTCACTACTTCATCTTCCAATTTTTCACCTGTTTTTTCATCTTCCTTCAATTGTTTTTTGAGGATGTCTTCAATATTCTTAGCTTCTTCTAACTTAAACTTCAACAGAGAAATTTATTTAGATGGTTCATTGGATGTTTTCTCATACCTGAGAAATAACTATTTTTCTTTTCTTTTCTTTTCTCAAAGTCTATCAATCTCTTCCATGGAACTAACAAGTTCTCCTTCAAGATCTACTACTGCTTCATAATCAAAGAACTCACTTCCTGTATCTTCAGTGTTTAGATATTATAAATATATTAACATGATATCATTTATTTTATATTGAATAGAGGAGTCACTACTTTCATCATCTGAGGGATCATCATCATTGTTTACACAAAGGATTTTCTTCTTAAAATTATTCTCTTTATAGACCTTCTTTTGTTTGTGCTTCTCTTCATTGTCATATGTCTGATCCTTTATTTTGTGAGGAAACTTAGATGAAAAATGACCTATCTTACCACAATTGAAACATTTGAAGGGAAGTTTACCTTTGTATTTGCCTGATCTTTTCTTCAGTCTTCTCACAAAATTTTCTTCAATCTGATCTATATCGGAGTCTGTGTTTTTATCTACTTTAAAAGATGCCTCTCTTCTAGTGGATTTACCTTCAGTGATTCTCATTTCATAAGCAGTTAGGGTTCCAAGAATTTGATATAGTGTCAACCTTTTGAGATTAGATATTTCCTCTATAGCAAATACCTTTGAGTTAAATCTACCAGGAAGATTGTGTCATTTTTATGCAAGGAAGCCATTGAGGAAGCGAACTTTAGATGCCATTTTCGGGAGCTACGCTCAACATTTTTCAATACCCTTAGTTTTGTTGGATTCTTAAGGTTGCGAAGAACATAGCCAGACGAGCTTGTAATCCATTTGAGATACTTTTGATGTAATTTGCAGAATTGAATATTAATAAGAAAGCCTCCCCCACTGAGACAAAGGCCTGAAGACATAGGAAATCTTGCCGAACTCCATTAACAATCTTGGAATTATGGTTTTTTTTCTTAATGTTTAATTTCTATTATGTATACTTTATGATGGTTGCAACATTATTTCATTAATATCTCCTTCCTCATTTAAGCTTTTGAATGGTAATTTAACACATGCTTAAAATTCAACCAAGTCTTTAAAAGATCATTTTCGGTTCAATGGTAGGGATAAATTTACATTGATTGTGATGGGAGTGAAATGCCCCAACCAAGGGAGACATGGGTTGTTGTGGGTCAAGGGAAAAAAAAACCACCACCGACTACGATGGAAAAAAACCTTATGTACTTGTTGAAAAGGGAAAAGTACTTTATACAATTTCCGAATGAAATAAAGAATGATTAGGTTTGAACATACATAGAAATAGGTTCCCTAGTTAATGATGGATTGGCCTTGTTGGGGAACAAGTATAATAGGGTTGATTGATGGAGGGTGGGGGGCCCATTGGTATGTTTTTGTATTGGGTAGATGAATGGAGGATGAACTTGAAAATGGTCAAGTGATACTGGATGGAATCGGGGGCTAATGAGAATGCGGGGGAACATTGAATGTAACCAGAACCATGGGATCGGGGAGTCCAAAATGGGAAGGTTTAGAAATATGATGAGAAGAAGTATGAGGTTCAGTCTCAGAAATGAAAAACTATCAGGACTCCCAATCCTAGGGGAATGAGCAACATGAGTGTCAATTTGTGAGGGGGAAAATACATGTGGCACGACTCATGGAGGTGAGAATGTTATTGGTTGATTGTACCTGAATTCAAATAGAGGTGGCAGTACTGCAGAGCCAGGTGTGAGGATTCTATGGATAAATGTCAAGGGGTATAACTAGGATATGCAACTATTTACAGAGGGTGTAAGTGCATGTCAGTTCAAAATGTATACCTTAAGCATTCATAGGGTGGCCAAGGATGAAAGTGTGGAGGAGGTCATGGATGAGTACCTACACATTAAAAATTGGATACATGTAATGAAACATATCTAAAAATGAAGAACATATGACAGTTATTTGAGAAAAATTGTGTAATAAGTATGCATACTTGTGCCTGGGGTGTGAAAAGGGGTCCCCGGGGTGCGACAATGGAACGAGTGACTGATAGTACAATTGTGAAGGTTACTTGGTCAGGATCATGCTGGCGTGAATGGTACAAAAACTAAGTCTTGTGTGATATAGAACGAAGCTGAGAGAGTTTGGCAAAAGGGTGTATATATGGTTGTGGGGCCCACAATACCACCTCATTTGTACTTTTCACTATGGAGGTATGTTAGTTTTTCTAGATGATGTTTGTGAGTGGTATGAGAGAAAAAGGAATCAGATTCAGGTGGTTAGAGATCTAAGTTAGTCCTCACAACCTCCTGCATATGTTAGATGTCGTTTGGCGGGTGTTGGGGGTTGTACAGATGGTCATACGACTATTTTTAGACTTGAGTAGGGGGATCATGCTGGGAAAAATCTTATTCCCACACACATGACTGTAGGCGTTATTGGCATAACCACATGAAATGTGCGACTATGGAAACATATCTCACACAGATGTGCACAACTATCATAGTTTTAGTTGCATGATAAAAGGTTGTGGGGGTGCATGACTATTGTGGGGAAACCTTCACACTTGAGTGCATCTATTGAAGGGACAACCGTGTGGATGAGAGCGACTATTGTGAAAATATTTGCCCATATGTGTGTGCCTGTTGGGTGAATGTGCACGCTAGTTGTGCACACATTTTAGAGGAACAAGCACGTGAATGTGTGCAGTTGTTAGTGGTACAGTCGTGCTGATGTGCGCACAAGGGAGAATGGGGTTTTTTTCTTATAAGCATTGTGCTTGAGGAACAACACTAATGCAAACTTTGTTGGATTTGATGTAGGTGACAGAGAAGAGAGTGAGGATGCTAGTTCAATGACGAGAGAGAGACTGGGGGTCTGTATGATAATTTGTGGGGGATTATGCTTGGATCCAACGTCATTTGGACCACACTGGGTTGCTGACATTTTTTATTGTGCCTTGATCTGCTCGCATGAGGAGTTGCTAGATTTCATTGTACAAATGTGGCAGCCCGAGTGACAAGAGTTTGAGGTGTGGGGGATTGTGCTCCGCATCGCAATGGATATTGACATATATTTCATCATAGGGCTCCCTTTTCAAGGGATAGAGTTGTCAGCACAACTGAGGATTCAGGCAGGACTGACGGTGGGGGCATTGATATACCAGTATTGTTTTGGGACAACGGTAATGAGAGATGGTTATATCAGTATAGCTACCATTGATTCATTGGATATGCAGTTATTTTGCATCATGGTGGTGCAGATCTTTGGGTCTCTTGGGACTCATTGTATCTCAGGGGCCCAGATGGTGATTTTAGAGAAGGCCATGGGTGGTCGTATGTTTTCTTGGGCTCTTGTGATGTGGGCGTGTCTGGTAGCATAGCTGGACAGATGCATTGTTGTGAGGGGAGGGGAGTTTTCATTTGGGTCTCTCCTTTGTGCCTACATGTTTGAGAGGGTAGTATTTCTATGCCCTCGGGCTATTTTAGATCCACCTGGGATGCGAGATCCCATATTGGTGAGGTGGGGGAAGCTTCTACCTCACCAAGGTGGTGGCGAGGTGGGGTACTACTTCACACCATTGCTTGAGAGGGTCTGGAGACAGACCCCATAGTTATTCTTGGAGTACTTATACCATGGTATTGACTTCAGATACCACCCAGATATGCATCTTCCACCAGGTGAATATTGGGGCGATCGATGTGCGTTTGTTGTGTTTTTTCATATTTAAATGTTCTTTGATTTTATATGCTTGTATATCTAAAGTACTAATACAAATTTTGTGGTTTGTATATGCAGAATTGGGGACCCATACTTGGGAGGTGTTGGAAGCCCTACATATTTTCAACTTTTTAAAGCATTAAATAATAAATTATGTAGCTGTGTACCTGGGGGTCATACGATTATTTTCCTTCATAAGCAATTTTTGAGACTACAAATGTGATCTTTCGGTTATTCCTAGTATTTTTGTTTTCATGCTTTGTTCATGACTGAAAGCATGAATGAAACATTAAAACCTATGATTGTTTTACCTTTTTATCAAAATCTTATGAAAGATGGATGGATCTATAGTTTTTGTTAATAAATATTTTTGTTTCCTGCTATAAAACTCATCTTCTTTGTTGACTCCTCAATTGTGAAGTATGATTTGGGTTGTTATTTGAATCACCAATGATCCATTTGATGTAAACCATGATATATATTTTTGTGGCTCTTGGTCATGCCTATCCTTGTCATTACATTTTGGTTTATAAAAATTTTCCTCTCTTGAACTTTAGAAACCAAACCCACCTTGTTGTGCAATGATAAAGTTTAATGCACCTGGTCGTGGCCTGTACCCTGTGGGAGGTGGCAGTTCGACAATGATAAACCCATCACTTCAATCTTAGTCTCGGGTTTCGCATGTACTCCTCGCATTCATTTCACAAAATGCCTATCATTTGGTATTGAGGATCCTCTGTTCATATGCACTAGGGTATTGATAATTTTTGGGTCTGAAGTATCGCTCTGGTCTTCTCCTAGAAACCTTCCATGCTCATTGTTTTTAATTGTTTGCATTTTCGAATCCCCATGGCCCCGGTCATCGATATTTAACCCAACAGCTCTCAAACCCCGCTCTTGTGTGATGATTCAAGGGAGGATCTCGAGGGTCAAGGGTGGCTTTCTTTTCTTGAGAAATTCCAGGGTTTTAACTTACGAACCGCTCAGGAATTTGCTCTTTCTTTTGAAAGATGTCGAGCCAAGGTAGGAGACATTTAGGTCGAGGTCACAGAGGAATTTTTAGGTCAAGAAACATGTATTCCTTTGAGAAGGAAGAAGTGGTTAAAAAATGCCAAGGTCGAGGAGGTTTTGTGGAGCCTCTTCTTCACATCTTGAAAAATCAACTATTGTGATAAAGGTATGCATGTGTCCTTATTAAAAACCTAATGGCATGGTTTGATAGCAGTCTTGAAACAATTCATGATATGCGAGAGCCATTTTGGTTTTGTTTTTCTATATCACATATGTTTGTTGATGAATTTCATCAGGTTTCAATTAAATATGCCCTATTACCTGTGGAGAAGCCTGTATAAAATGGCGAAGAGGTATAAGAGACAACAATTGGATTCAATCTTGTTCCACCACAAATTGATAAAAATATTGTTGGTACATCAATTAAAGTTACAAAATGACGACTGGAATGCCTTTCTAACCCGAAATGGTTTCATTAACTCCAATGTTGTAGAAGTTGACAAACCCATGATAGAGGAAACCATAGTCCCTACCAGAACGGTTCGTTCATCTATAGAGGCCTGTGTTATGGCCACCCTTAGTGAGCCTATACCCGACCCAAAAGTTGTTGAGCAGAGCCATGAACAACATGCCCATTCTAACGCCTCTGCTAAGAATGCACATAGGCCTATGCGCAAACCATTTAAAGGTGACATCGATCTAGGTTTTAAAAATAAAATGGCAAGTAGGTTGATCTCAAGGAAACTATGAAATAATCCAAACTCTCATGTGAACTTGATCAAAATGATCGAGATCCATGAGAGCTCTGATTCGGAGATAGAAATATTCTTGGCCAAAGAAGACCCTCCTTCCCTCAAAACAGGTCTCGAACATGCTTACAATTTCATGGATAATTTTCCACCCTGCCTGAATCACAGTCAAGTATTTCCAGGTATTAAGTTTGATAAGAAATCCATAGGTAATAGTGGAGACATTTTGGCACACGACCGTGGGTATTCTCAAGCGGTTTTCATAGATTCACAATGTGAAATCTATTTGTTCTGGATTGATAAGTATTATACAAACATACCCATTTTACAATCATAAATCAAAACCCTCACTGTTCAATTCGACTCACAAACAGATGAAAATCATAGGCTAAAGTCCGTTGTTCACAGAGAAGGAAAACATTTGAAAACAACTGGCAACATAATAGTGAAGAATGCTGAGAGTGTAACAACAGTCGTCAATTCTGACATACTGTAAATCGAATTGATTTTTTAGTTAAAGGTAAAGATTTGTTTTTATATTAAATTGTGTTATATCTTGATTTATATAGTAAATTAGATTATGTTGCTAAAATAAGACTAGCTACAGAATCAACAGATTCTGTAGCCAGTCTATTCTTGTTCGAAATTGAGAAGATATTGGTTAAATGTATATTTGAATCTCTTTATTTCATCCTTTTCTTTCAGTATATATGGTAGTTTATGGTGATCAAATGATATGAAGAATTTCTAGGCTTATTAGCCATATCTTTGGTTCATTTTTGTAAATAGGAACAGACTCTTTCAATTTTTAGAGATTTAGTGTGATATGGAGTAGTTATTCTCTTCTATTTGTGTAATCAACAGAATCCTTTTGGAAATTTACTCTAGTCTTACAAGATAAGGCAGTTAGCTTTTCTAATCCCTTTAAAAACTCGTATTTTTTGTAATCAAGACACCTTGGCCTGGGGCTGAAGGTGGACAATTTATTCACGAATTTGGACGGAACATATATTTACATTTCGGCTTTAGCTCTCTGTAAATGTTATTTTCATTTATGGTTTGTTTGTCCTAATTAATTAATAGTTGTTGATAGCTTTTGCCTTTGCAATTTATTATGACATTGGGAAAATTTCTTTAAAATGTCGTCCACATTTTGATGCTTCAGATATTAAAAATAGTCATCATCCATTCAACCCAAATGATAAGATTTTTCTTTAGTTTTGTTGAATGATTAAAAGCATTTTGTTACAGTTAGATTTATCTTGAATGTAATTGCTTGCAATCATAAATATCACAGCGATTAGTTGCATCTCATCATTCTGTCAATAAAATTCAACATTCAATATACTATTTTGCATTTATTTCGAACAGTTCAAGGTTCATTGCAGGTTTATCTTTTGGACAAGATGGTTGGACATTCTATAATCATACAGATGTTGGATGCATTAATAGGTTAGTTTTATTCTTTTTTTCATTTTTTTGTTTTCAAAACTCTAATATATGGTCTGTCTTTGACCATCCACATACTCCTGTTTCATAGCATATTTTTCTATTTTAGATTAATAAAGAGAAAACAAAAAATAGCTTATGTTCTTTCTTTATCTTCTTTTGTTAAAGCAACAATCTTCACATAGATTTTATTGAGTTTAGATTAAAACTCTCAACTCGTATATCATGCACATAAATAAGATAGGTAGATCTGTTGTTTAAATACTATCTACAATAGTCGTATATATTTATGCACATATACATATTAAGTGGTTATTTAACAATTAGCTCTTTTATTTCTTTTATTCGTTTCTTCCAGGACTTTTAGATTGTCCAACGGAGCCATTAAACCCATCAGAATGAGTTATACCAAACGGCTTGGGTTATTTAGACAACCCTAGACTAGACTCGTTCTTCCAATTGACGACCGATCATTTTCGTCCGTCAACAAATGGCGCTAGAAGGAGGGCCTGAACACGATTGATGGCACATGGAGATCGCAAAACTCCTCCCCCACACACCCATTATCCTATAGTAACAAGAATTCATTCTGACGACAACGTTACTTCTCAAACAACAACTACCTCAAATGAAAATCCACAGATTACCACTGAACCAGTAACCCCAAACTCTCCAGGGTCCGACGTACAAGAAATTGTTCGTCAATCACTTCTGAGGACACATTGTTCTTTGGCCCATATCAGACAACTAGGTCAGCCACTGAATCAACCCTTATATTTCTCTGATATCAGAGAACAACTTGAAGTCATTGGTCTTCTCTTAAATCCTACAGATCCAGATCGCATCCTCACTCCTGCAGTTGGAGGATCTGGTATCCCACCTTCGCCACATCCTTCATCCCCTTCCTCTTTGGGAGGTGAGTCATATGATGAAGGTAGTTCTTCATCTCAGCCTCCAACACCACCTTCTCCCATGGAAAATCCAAACAATCCCACCAAGCCCTGGCTCGATCAAGATGTTATGGCCATACCTAGACCCCAGCACCCTTTTCCTAAACATCTGGAGAAATGGCTCCCTAAATTCAATCCAGATTCTAAACAAATCACTGAGGATCACATAAAAAAATTCATGCTAGCCATTAGACTCTGAAGCGTAGAACACGAGGATGTAGTATGTAGACTTTTTCCGTATACGTTCGAAGGCAATGCCTCTACGTGGTATTTTGCTCAACAACCCCACACCATTGTATCTTGGGATAAATTCAAGTCTTGTTTCCTCGAGAAATTCGGAGATGACAAATCTCCTGAAGTCTTAGTCCTAGAAATCTCTAGCTTAAAGATGAACCCTAAAGAAAAAATAAAAGATTTTAATCAAAGGTTTCTCATGTTAAAGAATTAGATCCCCATTGATTCAATGCCTGCTGAAAATCTTATCATCGCGTATTACACCAAAGCTCTACACCAGAATATAGCAATTTGGGTAAAAAGGTCTAAGAAGGAAACATTATTGGAAGCCTTCGAGGAAGAAAGACAAATTGAGAAAGATATTCTAAGCCTCAAGGATAATATCAGTAATGAGGCAGAGATTACCCCATCTTCCATGAAGAAAATAGAAATTCTTCCTAGACCTCCCAAAAAAAAAAACTCAATCAGAGAGTTCAGATCTGGAAAGTTTACAAAAGGTCATTCAGAAATTGTCAAATCAAGTCATAGATTTAAGGAGATCAGTTGAAGAAGCTTCTTCAAGAAAAGGATCTTACAAACTCCCTTTTAGAAAACCTTTTCCCTCAAACCGGCCCAACTTAAATTATGAAGGCCTTAATCTAGAGAGCCTACAATATGCTATACAGACAATCCTTGAAGCACATGATAACTTAGTTCCCCCTGAGATTTCTGAAGACATGGTTGAACAAGAAATAGTGGAAGAGGATGAATCCTCTCCCAACATCTTTGGGCATTTTTCAGACAGTATCTTTCAAGACAATTTTGAAACAATTCATCCTTACAATACCAGAAGCAAAACCCAGAATAAACCCTCTTCTGAAATTGGAACTAATGTGCCCCAAAAACAGTTTAAGCAGATTGAAACTAAACAGAATTTAGCAACCCCAAGTTTAGAATATGATTTGATTGAAGACCTTAAGAAACTTAGAGCTAATATTTATGTTTATGAATTGTTGAAATTCCCTCTTCTTTTGCAAAAGATGCTTCAAAACATTCGGAAAACAACAAAAATAGCAATCTGAACAGTGGGAAAATGGCAGAAATCAGCCCTAAAACACCTCAAAAGGTCCCTACTAAAACAACAATAGAACTCTCGGATAAAAGAGACCTTGTTGTAAAAAGTTTAACAAATGTAGATAAAATAATTCCAGGGACTGTGACTAAAAACCAACAAAGTTCTATTGTCAATACTCGTAAAAATGTCCCACCTTTTTTATTGACCTTCGAAATTTTCAATAGGAATGTACATAATTGTATGGTAGATTCTTCCACATCATCAAATGTAATGCCTTGGTCTGTTTGCCAAAAAATCAATGCTGAAGTTCAACCTTCCATTTTGAAAATTAATCAGCTTGATCGAACCAGCGTTAAAGTGATAGGTGAATTGAAAGATGTCCTTATTAGGTTATCCTATAATCCTAAAACTCACCGGATTATTCATATCATTGTCGTTGACATCCCTGAAGTATATGGCTTATTCTTAAGCAGGGATTGGTCCAAACAGTTGCATGGCTACTTTGTGACAGACTAGTCCCATTTGTGGCTGCCAAAAAATGGAAAGCCTAACATAATGAAGATCAATCGTGAGTGTTACCTCAAACTCACTGTGATCGATTTAAATGAACCAAATGAACCATTTATTGCTTCCTCTAATTCACCCGAAATGCAAGGAATGAACACCTTTTTCGATAACTTCATGGCAGAAACTTCTATCATTACTAACCCTGAACAACAGTTGGAACTCATGACATGCACCCAGTCGACAATTATTCCTAATGTGTCACATACGACCGATGAGGCTCACATATGGTCTCTCTACTTTGATGGATCCAAATCTAAAGAAGGAGTTGGTGCAGGATGTGTGATCATTAACCCAGTAGGTAACAAAACTTTGATCACTTGCCAATTATAAATTTAATCCACAAACAACACGGATGAATACGAGGCACTTCTACAAGGAATCAGAAAGGCACTAGATCTAAAAATACAGAATTTAATGGTATTCGACGATTCAGAAATTGAGGTAAGAAATTCTATTCATTTCCTATCACCACACTTGAAAAGTTATCAAGCTGAGGTATGGAATCTAATGCACAAATTTTCCGCATTTAACATTAAATCCATTCCAAGATTAAATAATTCTGAGGCAGACTTGTTAGCTAATGTTGCTTCCAAAAATTTTCCTGCAGAAAACATAACTAAATGGAGAGTGTTCGATGATGATCAATAGATCATCAGTTTCCTACACATGGAAGACACTTTTTGAGGTGCAGTTATCAATGAAGGAACCCATGATGAAGACCTTCGAAATTTTACAGTAATATCGGACCCAAGGTCTCCCGAAA